>JAAEAF010007513.1:0-23457 GCA_011037195.1 Triatoma infestans | reverse complement strand
GGAAAATATCTCTGATGCTTTCCAGCTCTGCGGAACCAACCACAACTATGCATTTAGGTTAGGTAAACATAGATAAAATATAGAGTACTTTATTACCCTTGCTATAATGCAAAATATTTGTTTATTGCATAAATGCATTTTTTGTTAGATTAGCTTTTTCATCCGAGATAAAAAAAACAAACAGATTATAAAAGAAAATATATAAACTAGATTTAAGTTTAATTTAGGTTTGGTCACTTTAGGATGGGTAGGAACATTTGTCGAAAGTATTGCACATTTAACTATTTGTCTTATAACAATTTCTCTATACATCTAAGTTCTACTTCCAGAATTCAAGATTAACCACAGGAAAATGAAGGAGAAGGATTAAACGTAAAACAGGAAACCTAGAGTTGCTAGCTTACTGAGAAAAAAAGAAGTTGCTAAACTCGTGAAGAAGGATGATGTCAACGATATAGCTGGGCTTGAGAAGAAAATCATTTCAAAGAAAAAGCCGGGAAAACCTAAATTTAAGAAATATGACTTCTTACCTTGAAAAAGAAAAGTCGTACAATAATACATAATAAAATTATCAGTACAGAAAAAATCAACATAAAAACCAATGCATAACTCCTAAAAATATTAGTGGAGAAATGATAAATCTGAAGTAAATGGTATACAGTACCTGTAGAAAACTGGGACTGTTTTGGAACTATATTAGCTTTTGCAGCCTCTTCCGCTCTTAACTCGGCATCTAAACCAGCCTGAAAATTCTTTAATATATCTGTAGCATCACCATGCGAAAACATTAATTCATCAATTAGCGCTTCTTTAGCCCTTATTTTTTTTCGTTTCTGTTCAACCTATTCGGCAAAAAATATGTTTTGGAGTATAAATAAATATGTACAAATTTCGATAGCAGAGTTATTAAGTTAAATTTGGGTATTTACTTTGTTAAATTACAAATTTAATTTGTACAAATTACAAATTAAGTTAATTTGTATAAGTTACAGATTTTTTTTTTTTTTGCCTTCTTGAACCGAGCAAATAAGCCAGACTTAGTGTCTGATTATAAATATAAAATAAATATTTTATTATGATATTAGTGTCATTTATCTACAAGATCAGGAATATTTTCAGTAATGGATGTTAGAATTGTAGATGTAGTTATTACACAATTATTATTATTATATATTTATTTTTTCTTTTCTGTTCCCCCCCCCTTTTTTTTTTTTAATATTGTGATTTTGTTGGCTTTGATAAATTTGTATATGTCTAGATATATATTGTTCTTTTTATAAAATAGCAATGTGTTTAAGTTTGCTGGTAATGGACAGCCGGATAATATTATGGCTCTCCATACCTGACCCCTACCATCATTTGTACAACTATCACAGGCTAAAATGAGGTGATTAGCATCCGCTATTGATTCTTGGTTACAAGAGCAAATTGCGTCTATTTGGATACCAATGCGTGCCAGGTGTTGGGGGGAGTAGTTATGATTGAACCTCAGTCTGCTAATTGTGCAATAAAATTTTCTATTTTCAGAGAAGTTATCGTACCATTGCCTTATAGGTATTGTTGGTTGGATGGATGCGTAATATTTACCTATTGCGGTTTCAGTCCTGGAATAATTGATCTGCCACATTTTGTAGCATTCTTTTTTGAGGTGGTTTTTTTTATGTCTGAAGGTGAAACTGAGTTTTATAAGGTTCGGATATTAATATGGCCTCTTTTGCTCGAGCGTCCGCAATCTCATTTCCGATCAGGCCACAGTGGCCCCTCACCCATACCAGACATACAGACTTACCCTCAGAAGTCAGCTTATTTATGATATTCAAGGAGTCAAGAATTAGGAAGGAAGGATCTTTGCCCGGATCTTGTAATTTTTGTAAGACATTTTACTGTCAGATAGGATTACAGATTGTTTTATTTCTGATAAATAAATATAGTGCAAACATTTATTAATGGCAATTAGCTCAGCCGTAAATACTGATACAACGCTATTAAGTCTATATTGTAAATGCATTCCAGAATTTGAATTGTATCTTGCGCAACCAACGCCGTCGCTATTTTTTGACGAAATTGGGGAACTTCGTTTCTAGCTATGATATAAAGTGGGAATTATTGACTGAGTCAGGCAGATTCTTGTCCCTTTGGTAAAATGATGTATTGATATTAGGATTGTAGTTTTGAATGTGGGTTTTTAGGTTAAAATGGAATGCAGGAAAGAAATCAGTGCGATGTAAGGAAGATGAAAAATGCGAAAGAGCACAAAAAGCTTCAACTAAAATCGGAGTTTTTTTTTTAACCAGAATCTTTCTGTAAGCACTCGAGTTGCTATTTCTTTGGATTACTGGATGCTGTTTAATACCCAATCTGTCTGCAATGAAGCGGCCAGCTAGCATATTCCTTCTTATATACAGAGGGAATTCACGTGCCTCGACTAACAGGGCATTCGTCGGAGTAGAATGGAGAGCACCCTGACAGGATCTCAGCGCTTTATATTGCATTTTGGCACTTTCTGCAAATGAGTGTTGGCGGCATCTCCGTACAGAGTGCAACCATAGTCGATTCTGGAGAGAGCAAGCTGTTTCTAAATCATTAATGATGTCTTAACATCGGCTCCATAGTTGAGGTGATTAATGCATCTCATTATGTCAAGTGATTGTTCGCATCTCTTAACCAGTTGTTCGATGTGTTTTCTCCATAACAATTTACCATCTATCAACATGCCCAACGTCTTCATAACAGGTTCCACTCGTAAGTGAAATCCACCTAGAGTAAGAGATGTTGGTAAAGTATACTTTCTATGCCTGGTGAAGACGGTTATACTACTTTTTTGTGTTCAGACAGTCAAAGGCCTATGTCTGTACACCATTTATTGAATTTCAGCAATGCCACATCCAATTTATTTTTGGATTTTTCCAGTGTTGGCTCTAGTGTGAACAAAATAATGTCGTCAGCATACTAAGACACAGAAATATCTCCACGTATGATAGCCCTTAAGATCAGCTGTATAAATGCTGAAGAGCAATGGGCAAAGGACGGATCCTTGCGGAAGCCCAATATGTGTATTTCTTGGACCGAATATTTTGTTGTATTTTATTTTGATGGATCGGGATGAAAGGAGATGGTGAACATGTCTGACCATTCTAACTGGAACGCCCATATCAATCATTTTATTTATAAGTACTGCAACATTTACATTATTGTAGGCGTTCGTTAGATCAAGATTTGCTACAAGCAAATCATTATTATCTGAAAAACAGTTGTGAATGTTAGACACAAGACCAGACAATGAGTCCAGAGTGGAGTGTTTTCTTCTAAAACCATGTTGATAATATGGGATGATGGCATTTGTCTCCACCCACCACTCTAGTCTAGTCTTATAAGCCGTTCAAACGTCTTACTGATACATGAGGAGAGAGCAATGGGTCGGTAGGATTCTGAAGAGGAAGGATTCTTATTTGGTTTTAATATCGGTACCACGATCTGGCTGCTCCAACAATCGATACGCTTTTCCTGTACCCAGACATCATTTAGCACACTCAACAGCATGTTCTTACCACTTACGGATAAGTTGGTCAACATGGGATAATGAATATTATCCTCGCCAAGGGAGGTAGAGGAACTGGTTTTTAAGGCTAGTAGAAGTTCGTTGAAGGAGAAAGGGTCGTTTAATTTATGAGAGGAGAATTGGGTTTCTGGGATAAGAATTTGTTCTGGGACTGTTTCGGGAGTGAGAGAGTTTAAAAATTCTGGAACCCATTCACTGTTTGAATCTTTTTTGTGGGCGACATGACCGTGTCTGAGAGCTCTAATGCTACTCCAGATTTCTTTTATTGGTGTATTTCTATTAAGTGAATTACAAAATTTTGCCCACTTTTCTTTTTTTTTGTTTTATATATTTTTCTACATAATGTGGTGGCACGCTTGCAACTGATAAAACTGGAAAGACTGGGAGTTAATCGATATTGTTTAAAAGCCTCTATGTTTTGCCTCCTGGCCCTCTCGCATTCCTCATCCCACCATGGTTTTGGCGGAAATCTAGGTTTTTGCCCAAGATAAGGTTTGAACTGAGGTATAGCAATCTCAGCTGCTCGATTGATGATACTGATAAAATGTTCATAATTAGGGCAGCATTCTTGTGAGTTATTCTGTTCAAACAGATATTTATCCACCAACTGGGCATAGATATCCCACTGTGCCGATTTCAAATTCCACTTTCTATTGGTTGCATTATGAATAATTAGGGAGTATATTTTTATCTATGGTAATGAGTACACCAAAATGGTCTGAACAAACGGTTCGTCCAACGCGGACCACTCGCATCTGGATGCCAGCGATGGCGAACAGATTGATATATCTACAGCAGAGGGTCGTCTGTCGTGTCTTTGAAGGTGAGTTGGTGTTCCATCGTTCAGTAAACATAAATTTTCTATATGGATGGCATCAATTATATTTCTATCCTCCGAATTGTCAAAAGAGCAACCAAAGCTTCTGTGATAGCAATTTAGATCCCCACAGAGTAAAAATGGAGATGTCAGTTATTTTATGTCCTGGCGCGTAATATATAGAAATAATACTAATGCTAGTATTTAATATTTTACAAATGATGCCACTTGTCTGAATTTTATTATTGTTAAATTTGGGGTGGAAAGCTATTGGATTGAAGTTAAGGTTATTCTTTATTAGAATGCACGAGCCTCCATAACCATCATTTCGTCACTCCTTACAAATGAGTAATTTGAAATTGTAACTAAATCTGATTTTTTGAGCCAAGTTTCTGATAGTAATGCTATGTTAATGTTATTTAATTTGAGAAATGTCTCCAGTAATTTTTGTTAGCGTGAAGGGATCTAATATTTAGCTGAAGAATTTTAATCATTATTTTTAAACAATTAAAAATTTAACAATTATTATATTTTATTACGATTACTTTAATAAAGGATAAAATTGAACTAAAAAATAAATGGTAATTGAACTAAAAAATAAATGGTAATTGAACAGTAAAATAAAAGAACACTCAGAAAGTACATATACATTCATTAATCTCATAAGAATAGTTAATCGAAGATATTTGATAAAATTATGAATGATTTATGTTTATTATGTGTTTTTACATGTGTCAGGTTGGAGCAAGTAGTTTGTTTGTTAATAAGTCTGTGCTCATAGTGTGCGTAGTTGTACTATTTATACTATCAGCCGAACTTTGGTTTTGGCTATTCAAGTCAATACTATTTTGCTTTGAAAATGCGCTCTCTAAATTTACAATAAGATTTTCTATTATTTCGTTTTTGTTTGAATGCTCATTATTAACTTTCCGGATTAATTGCAATAAGTATCCTATATTTTTCCCCTCATTTTTTTCTTCCGCTTGATTTTTCTGGCTGTTTCTTTGACTGATTTGTAATAAATTGAAGTTAGAAGCTGTTTCAGTATTCCGTATTTAGCTTCGTATTTTTGACTACCTCTAAATTCCTTTGATTTATTTATTTTTTGATATGTTTTTTTTTGAGTATTTATCTGGTTGATTTGTTCTTTTATTTGTCACCGGCGTTGGAAGTTCTGGCAAATGGTTTTCTTTTGTGAGTGCTTCGATTTATTTTCATATTTAAATGATTCAAATTTATCATTTGTTAGTGCGTCAAATTTGTTTTTTGTAATGGTAGCGTATGTGTTTTTATTGAGGAGTTTGTCTTTTAAGGTCTGGTTAAGTGCCGTTTTTACAGGACAGTCCCTACAGGTCGACCTATGTTCACCTTTACAAAGTATGCAGATGGGTATAGTAGCCTCAGTTAGGGGGCATTCACTTAATTTGTGGTTTTCTGCACAGTGTTCACATCTCACCTTACTGCGACACTGATCTTGCGTGTGTCTGAGCCTTAAACACTTTTTACATGCCTTAGTGGGGGGATATAAGGTTCCACTTTATATCGCACGCCGTACAATGAAATATAATTCGGTAACGTTTGGCTGTCAAATATTATTAAGCATCCGGGAATTTTCTCGTTTAGAATGTTACTATTATTTTGGATTTTGAGTGTGAGGCGCCTGACTGTGATTGTTTTGGCTGGGGGGACGATTTCCCTTAGAAATATACATAAGTTGAGGGAGTTTCACTTGTTGATGCAGTCTAATAGCAATATTTACTTTAACAGCACTTCTGTAGATGATCTGTACTCTAATTTTTATAATACCGTCGTTAACTCAATGATTGATTCTAAAATGTTATTTAGAGGCAGCTCTCCAATGATTTTTAATAAGCCATGGTATTCTAAAGAATGTCGTTGAGCAAAGCGACAATTAATCGGAATATATAAACTTTATAAGAAAAATATACTGAATCAAAACTTAAAAACTCTTTATCTAAATAATAAAAAATCTTATAAATTGTTAATTAATAATAGTAAAAATGTTTATTTTGAATCTTTAAAAAGTACGTTAAAAAATACTAAAAACTCCATTGAGTTTTGGCAAACAATAAGAAAATTTAATTATAAAAAAATGATGACTGTCCAATTTCGATTTCTGAATGGGAACAATTTTACCATTCTGTTTTACCTCCAAATAAACGTAATATAAAATATTTTGCCGGTTTGTTTCACCCCACGCTCGATGCCGATTTTACTTTAGAGGAAATTTTATGCAGTATCCATGCCTGTAAAAAGAATAAAGCCGCTGGGCTCGATTTAATTACTAATGAATGCTTTAAGTTCTACCCACTTCGTGGGTACCCTTCCTTCATAATATGTTCAATGAAATTTGGCATAAGGAAGAATTTCCAGCCAGTTGCATAAGATAAAAATGAAACTGCTTCATAAGAAAGGGGATCCGAAGGATCCGGGAAACTATAGGGGAATAGCAATTTTCAACACTATTTCTAAAATTTTCACCTATGTATTATACACAAGGCTTACCGATTGGGTAGAGGAGCATTATTTCTTACCGGAAGAGCAGATGGGCTTTCGAAAAGGACGGGGTTGCAGGGACGCAGTTTTCTCATTGGCTGCTGCAATAAATATTCATTTAAGGCAGAAAAGAGGAAAAGTATTTGTTCTCTTCATAGATTTTAAACGAGCGTTTGACGCTATCTCACACGGTAAACTGTGGCCTAAGCTGTACAGTATTGGCATTTGTGGAAAAATTCTAAGAATTTTAATGTACATGTATGATAACGCCACAATGGTAATTTCACAGGGTAAAAAGCAGTCAAGGGTAATCAATATCACTGAGGGAGTGCTTAGGGAGAAATTTTGAGCCCCTTATTATTTTCTATTTTCATAGCGGACATTGTCGACTACTTTAACAACAGAGGCGCTCAAGGAATTAATATTATTTCCACTAAAGATTTAATCATGTTGCTCTATGCGGACGACGCAGTTCTGCTGTCCTCAACGTGGTTAAAAGCACAAGCTAATTTAAATATTTTGTTAGATTATTGTAATTCGAACTCTTTGACTGTAAATATTGCTAAAACCTTTCTGGTTCCTTTTCATAAAGGGGGCGTTTTCCAGAAAAATACAAAAAACTCAGGTACAATAAACATAAAATAACCTGTGCCAAAAACTTTACATATCTTGGAGTGCCCTTCTCCTCTTCCGCTACTTTTAGTGCCGCCGCTAATTACTTTTTGTGTAGGTTTGGCTCAGCGAACTCCGCAGTTCTCTCTCTGTTAAGGGGTATTAAGTCTGATGCATGGGAGACTAAGTGCACTTTATATGAATCTATGGCGGAAAGTGTACTTCTTTATAATGCCGAAGTTTGGGCACCCCAGTATTCTGATACAGTCGAGCGTGCACAATTGCTTTTCTTTAAAACGTTACTAAAAATACCTATTCACATTCCGGGCGCATATGTCAGAATCGAAACTGCGAGAACTCACATAAAATTAAAGATTTTAAAACGTACCCTCGGTTGGTGGATTCAGTTATTGTGTATGCCAGAAGATAGACTTCCCCGATTTTTTAATTAAAATTTTTATTTTTATTAAAATATATAAAACTAAACTGTGGTCCATTTGAATTGATTGAAAACGTTTTAAATTCATTAACAGTGAACGACATATTTCTGTTTGTTATCAATAGTATAAAATTAAAGGCCAAATAGCAAGCCTAATTTTTTCAAAATAATCCCATTGTTAGCCAATCTTCATACTTTGTATTATTTATGTTTCTATCACCATAATACCACAGGTCACTGACTGCTTCTTGTACAAATTTCTACTTCTGAAGTTTGTTTAAACCTTTTTTATTTATTTCAATGCATGTATAAGTTTATGAAGAATGATTATTTTATGTTTCATGAATATAATTATTATTGCAAGTCATTGTTATTGTCATTATCTTTACTAAGATGGTTTCTATTTCATTTGGTACTTCATTTCTCAGTTTTTTATATTATTTCATTCTCCCTTTTCTCTCTCTACTTCTAATTACCGATAATGATTTGAGGAAAAGTTTTATTTCATTTTATTTTATTTACTTAATACTATTGTCGCTATTTATTTTAAACTCCAAGTATAATGTATTACTTATTTTGTACCAACTCACTTTGTACCAAACGCATGTTTGAATCGAATAAAAATTTTATTATTTATTTATATATGTGATAAAATTATGAATGAGTTATGTTTATTATGTGTTGTTTACATGTGTCAGGTTGGAGCAAGTAGTTTGTTTGTTAATAAGTCTGTGCTCATAGTGTGCGTAGTTGTACTATTTATACTATCAGCCGAACTTTGGTTTTGGCTATTCAAGTCAATACTATTTTGCTTTGAAAATGCGCTCTCTAAATTTACAATAAGATTTTTTATTATTTCGTTTTTGTTTGAATGCTCATTATTAACTTTCCGGATTAATTGCAATAAGTATTCTATATTTTTCCCCTCGTTTTTTCTTCCGCTTGATTTTTCTGGCTGTTTCTTTGACTGATTTGTAATAAATTGAAGTTAGATGCTGTTTCAGTATTTCCGTATTTAGCTTCGTATTTTTGACTATCTCTAAATTCCTTTGATTTATTAATTTTTTTTTATATTTTTTTTTTGAGTATTTATCTGGTTGATTTGTTATTATATTTGTCACCGGCGTTGGAACTTCCGGGAAGTGGTTTTCTTTTGTGAGTGCTTCGATTTATTTTAATTTGTAAATTATTCAAATTTATCATTTGTTAGAAAATTGTTGCTACACACATTGTTGAGAAAAAGTTATATTGGTTTCAAAATATCTTGAATCTTATGGATCAGTGTAAAATAAATTTGTTAATCAGTTTAAATAATATAGACAGGTGGAGTGATATATTTGGGCAGTTGCAAAAAAGGCCCAGCTTAGATTTCAAAGTGCAGTATGCCAACAAAGTTAAAAATGTGAAGCTTATCCTTTATATAGAGAGCTCAAGTTTGATCTTGGGGGTAATCATTACTTGATATGCCTTTGGAATATACGCGTTGGCTAATGAAGACTCGTGGGGGTATATTGAAGTTAGGGAGCTTTGCTCCGTATCAAAAAGCTGAATGTGAACCCTGTCAACTGTGTAACGATATTGTAGCTGACCGAATGTATCACTTCATAGCTAATTGTGGGAGGCTATCTGGAATTAGGCAAAGATATCTTGGCCAGCTACAGCTCTCTGCAGAGGAAGCACTGGCCTATTTGAATGGTCGTAACTGGGTCTCCATGCTAATTATATTAAAGTAGCATATATTCATGTTCATAATTAGTAATGGTAATAATCCTTTGATTTAGAAGAGAATTATAAGTTAGATAAATAATTTAAAATAAATTATTAAATAATAAAGTAAAATATTATTAAGTAAAATAATTATTAAGTAAATTTAAATAATAATAATAATAATAATAATAATAAAATTATTATATAATTCTTTGATTTAATTGATGTATAATTTTTCGACTCCACCGACGGTCTGTGACCATGGTTGGCGTCTTTGGAAGTTCAATTATTTCTTTTTTCTTTATTTGTTTTGTATATTATTTGTAATAAAGACTATTAATAATAATTATCATTTGTTGGTGCGTCAATTTTGTTTTTTGTAATGGTAGCGTATGTGTTTTGGTTGAGGAGTTTGTCTTTTAAGGTCTGGTTAAGTGCCGTTTTTACAGGACAGTCCCTACAGGTCGACCTATGTTCACCTTTACAAAGTATGCAGATGGGTATAGTAGCCTCATTTAGGGGGCATTCACTTAATTTGGCTCTCTGCAGTGTTTACATCTCACCTTACTGCGACACTGATCTTGCGTGTGACTGAGCCTTAAATACTTTTTACACTGCCTTAGTGGGGGGATATAAGGTTCCACTTTACATCGCACGCCGTACAATGAAATATAATTCGGTAACGTTTGGCTGCCAAATATTATGAAGCATACGGGAATTTTCTCGTTTAGAATGTTACTATTATTTTGGATTTTGTGTGTGAGGCGCCTGACTGTGATTGTTTTGGCTGGGGTGACGATTTCCCTTAGAATTTCCTCCTCACCCAAATCTGTGTCAATGTCTCTAATTACTCCTGTACTGTGTACCCTAAAATTGGAAATATATGCGGAGATTTCTCTCTTTTAATATATCTAATGACAATAACTCGTTGGCAGCCTGTGGACTGCTAGTTACTATTCTCATTCTGTTTATTCCTGTAACTGCGATATCTATTATTTCGTTTCTATGTGTCGTTTTCGTGAATAGCTATTTACCCATGGCCATCCGATGTACTTTTACTAGGTTGCCCTTATTACCCTCTAGGTTAACTACAATGGGCGCTTGTCACTGGTTTTATACCTGTTTTTTGAAGCGTTTTTTGTATATTCAGTTTTGTATTTTATACCGATATTCTCGTGTACGGATATTTTGTTTCTCTGATTAGTTTCCATACCTTCACACGGGCGTTTAATTGCCCTTGCGACATTATTATTATTATTATTATTATTATTACTAATTTCGTTA
This sequence comes from Triatoma infestans, assembly GCA_011037195.1. Taxonomy (NCBI): domain Eukaryota; kingdom Metazoa; phylum Arthropoda; class Insecta; order Hemiptera; family Reduviidae; genus Triatoma; species Triatoma infestans. The sequence continues at coordinate 12,522 of JAAEAF010007513.1, read as the reverse complement.
GTAGTGTCCATCACCTCATTTGTCTCCGTTATATTAGTATTGTTAGTTACAATTAGATTATTAAAAGGAGGCTTATCTGTAAACGGTATTCCCAGATCTGGGGGCTCAAGGCCCCCACTGCTTGCAGACATTTACTTAAGAACGAGTGACTCCAAAGTAGATTAGGAAAACCAGAAGAAGAAAGAAAGAAAGAAAAGAAAAAAAAACACGTATAGGAAAAAATTAAAATTTCTGGATATACTATATCACAAATTTTTCAAACGAAATTAAGAAAAAATAAAGAAAAGAGAGAAAAAAAAAAATAAAGTTGGTTTTAAAAGTTAACTTATTATAACACAACTAGTATGCGATGTTATCAGTTCGGAGTTCAAACCACAACTCTACAGATTTGTTACAATTAATACAGTTCTTCGAAAATGCCACATTATTTAATAGACTGACATACTTGATTGACTTGGTTCAACAGACAACATTGATAATGAATACCTTTATATTTTACAGAATTGAAAGTAATTCTGCAGGGAATACAACGTATGTTCCTGCATTTTTTTTTTCCTAATAATTTAATGTTAAAACTCATAACGAAAGCGTTACAATATTATCAAATCAAAATCAATATTTTAACTTGGGTTATACCTGAATCATTTTTTGGTGTAAATATAATGTAAGGATAAATTAAAGGAATGTTTCATACCATTTATCAAATTAGTTAATTAAAAGAGGAAAAAGAAGATTAAACGATAATAAGCAATTAACTCAAAAGTACTAACTTCCTCCTGAGCAAGATCATTAACTCTCTCTTGTTCCATTTGTTTCTCTACTTCAAGAAGTTCCTCAAGCTCTAATTCTCCTCTTCCGGGTTTCATCTTACTTTTCAAAATTTGTTCCCGATTCTCTTTTTTGTATTGATCGATTCGACGATTAGTTTCAATTACATTTATTCCGTTAGTAAGGTTAAATATTATTTCTTCCACCTATAGAATTAATATACTTTGAAGTATCATTAATAACAAAATGAAAAATATAAAATTACAAATGATTAAAGAACAAGCCTCTACAGCTCGCAGTCGGATATGAGCGGTTTGTCTGTATCGAGAGAACACTGCCCAGAGGCCGGTATAGAGATGGCTCCGGATGCTACTCTTATGTCAAGTTTGACAAAGAATCAACTTTTGTCTTTAATAACTCCCTAACATTAACGTGTACGTGTTATGCTAGACGTTCTGGAATTGAAAATGCAACCATGTGTACTTGCTTATTAGAAATTATTGGTAATAAAATAAAGCTTCATTAGAAAATTGAGAATGTCAACCGTAACACAGTAAAAGTGCCCCTATACGACATTATTAGTACGTTAAACTAAGTTAGAAATGCTATTCTGATTCCTACAGTAACGTTGTTCTTCTGTATTCTTGGTATCCCTGTGAGTGTTACAGCGTGACATTTAAACAGTTACCTCACATAAATACTTCAAAGAATTGATAACTACCAAAAGAAGGATTTAGCATCGCCCTTTAAACTTTAGCTCTCACACGTGCATTGACTCCCACTTATAACTATAGCCTATATAAAAACACTGTCTCGAAGGAGCCACACTGGATTCGTTTGATTGCAATGGATTTGATTCATACCAACCCTCTCTATCCATCTAATAACTAATGTTGTGATATTAAATCATTAATGGCACCTTAATTAGAAATATTGTGAAGAATAAAGCATAATGTGTACCTGTTCTAAGTAATCATTATACTCTTCAAGAGTTGCAAAATCTTCCTCTTTTTTATTATAATCACGTAGAATTCGTTTTCTAATGTCCACTTCTTTCTCTATCACAGGATCTTCAAAAAGCTGAACACGAAAATTACTCCTCCGCAAAGGAACCTGGCATTCAGGGCAAGAACCCGAACCTTAGACAAACAAATTTATTAAAAAACTAACAGTTCTTATGGTACTCTAAATGTAATAATAATTACCTTTAAGAAACAGCAAGTCCACACAACTTTCACAAAGAGAATGTCCACAAACATTTACCATCAACTTTAGCGACGGATTTCTGTACTTGGTAGTTCGGCAACGAGGGCATACTTGATCCTCCATTATATCGAATTTTATATTAATGAATCAAAATATGTTACCATATAAAAAAAAATTAGATTCAACGCTTGACACTATCACCCCATATTTCATGTAATTCTCATTTATTTACTACTTCAGCACCTATAACCGCAATTAAAATTACCTTCCCCCCTAATCGTTAATGGAAAATGTAACACGGAAGTACTTATCAATTCTGATTTTGTACGTTAACATATCTTTCAGGATAATGCAATCAGTGACATTCAGCTTAACACAGTAAATAAACAAAATAATATTTTCTTTTTTCTAAACTGCGTTTAGTATTTTGACAACACAAATAAAACAAGTTAGTTACTGGTTAAATTTTAAACTACAGTCATAAAGGTGAAACGGCGATTTGTTGCTAAGACGCGGTCTCAAAACGAAGACTGCATTATGTTTTATATAATGGTGACAAAGATTGTTACTGTTGTAAGAGAAGTACTGCAATCTTTAGAAATTATGTTTTCACTGGAAATACATTCAGGTCCCCAGTCCAAAAAAATTGTGTGTGGTGGAGGGGGGAGCATAAATCAAAGGCGGAAAACCGCAGAAACCGAAACTTGGCATTTCATTTAGGTGCTACCAGGGATTACAGCAATAAGCTTTCAGGCAAAATCGGTCGGCAGGATATACCACTGTACAGAATAGATGTTTAATTTTTCTTGAGTGTTTAAGCCATCCCTTCCCCAAAAACCTGAAATGAATTTTCAGAACAATTTTTCATATATAAGTGAATGAGTTTTAAATATACCGTTTGAAAAAAACTCGTTCTTGACGTGATTGAGAATATGCAGAAAACTAAAATACTGTTGGTCCCTAAACATCTCTGCAACTTGTGGAAAGCTTAGGAAATTCCAATGCCTGGATGGAGCCAACCCATGCGTCCAAGCCGTAGGGACCAGGCAACATGCTGTTCCACGGCTTTAAGGGGTATGGTGGCAGACACCACGATGGGTACACACAACACTCACACCAGTACAACATACTTTCTTAACTATGTCATCCGAAGGATGCATTCTCCTTTCAACATCAACTACCTTCTCTCGGTGGGAAAGCATGTCGAGCTATTCAAACCCTGGTACTCTCATCGTCGCAGGTGATTAGATACATACTCTCACCTACCACGCAAGATTCCAGCCCTCATCAGCGAAACCCCTACTCTCGGTATCATAGATAATGGACACGAGATCATCCTACACATGCTCCGCATCATCCTCGGTCATGATCTCCATATCGGTTTGATCACAACGATCTAAAACTTCTATTATAATGTTATTTTTATACTTACTATAAATTTTTACTATACGTTATTTTTGATGCTTTTTCTTTTTTGTTTTTGATGTTGCCGGCGCAAATATTGTTATTGCAATATATTTATTTAATATGATGGTAAAATAAGGGAGTGAGGAATATCAAGTACTCGACTCTCACTGTGTATATAATAGAGTGTAAAGTGTAGTGTTTAGTTTCTAGTTTTAGTCGGTAGGATATATGACTGTATTTATTGGAGTAATGAGGTAAGCCTAGATTATAGGTTCACATGTAAAATTATTAGACTGGTAATATACATCACGGATGTGACCTTACAAATCAGAAACAAATGCAAAGAGCCGTAGCTTACCTTAGAAAAATAAAATTCTTCGTTTTCTCCACCCTGGGGCGTTCAGCCTCTGGTCCGCTTTCTGGCATATTAGAACTTTTCTTCTTTTTCTTTGGGGACTTGAACTTTGCGCTTCCACCGGTGTCCCCTCGTTGTGCTGACAGCAGACCCCCTGTTTCGTTGCTCAGGAGAAACCAGTAGAAGCTCCTCTACATTCCTATTCAAACTCCCCCCTCCCAGGCTTCTTACAAAAGGAACCGAGGGTTTTTCACAGGTTCCTGCTCCTAGTGGCACACCCACGAAACTCTCCTACTAAACCTGATTTTGTGGAGTGAGTAGCCATGACTGCTGGTGTTCCTTGTTCCTCAATAAAATGGAGACCTTCGTGGTAATTTTAGAACACCCTCGTAATGCCACGGACTGACCTTGAGCTTGCTAAGATCCATTGTTTTGAAATGGGAGTGTTATGGGAATGTGATGTTATAGTGTATGTTCTAAGCTGATTCTTCCTTCAGGTACCTACCAACCAGGCTCTCCCAGTCAATTCCTCAGCATGTAAGTTACTTACCCGCGTCCGTCCCATTCCTAAATAGGCTCTCAGGGAAATAACCCCTCTGGGTAGGCCAAGAGTGCTGGGCTCTGTGGTGTTATTATTATTAATAGGGAAGATCGTGTCGGACATGCCTCCAATTAGAAGCTCATCCCCACTTCCCCCTGTTTTCCCATGATGGGTTCGTACGAGTGCTGTGTGAGCCAATCGTGATGTCTGCTGCAGTGTATCTCACAGCAGCGCAACAGCACTTTGCTAGGCCATGCGGCAAGGACTCACGGGTTGACTTCACCTCTGCATCTGGAATCGCCTAGGCCGGTTGTAAAGATGTTTAGGGACCAAGAGTACTTTTTTGTTCTCTGCAATTTTCTCAGTAGGAAAGAACGACTTTCTTGCAACTTAGCATATTAAAATTCATTCAATGACCTATCACTTATAAATGAAATATTTTTCCGAAAATTAATTTTATAAATTAATTTACGCAACTTCTAAAGTGCATGTCGTTACAGTATATTCCCTCGGTTACATAATCTAAATTTGACATTTAGTTCCGTAAGAAGCACGGTAACAGAAAATCGTGTGATGTAACAATAATAATAACATTCCAACAGTGATCGTAGATATTGACGCGCTCTAATTTAAAATCAAAAAATCTGGTGTGAAACACTCACACAACTTTCTCTTACTCCAATTTTCAAAAGTGTAATTGATCCCATGATGATACCTAAATGGAATATCAAGTTTGAACTTTCTATCATTTTTCGTTTTTGAGCTATGCTGTTCAAATACACACACTCGCACAGACCATTTTCTAAAACCACTTTTTTGGACTCAGGGGACCTCAAAAAGGATATTTCCTGTGAAAACACGACATCGAAAATTTGGGTGAATACAATACTTCCCCTTAAGAGGAGTAAGAGAAAGTAAAAATATTAGGGGATGTTTGATATGTTGTAATAGTGGCTAAAAAACCAAATCCAAGGCAACCTGAAGTATCTATTGTGGCACCCTCGGGTGTCATTGTTTGTATGTAGAATTTAGTCGTCTGTAGTTAGGGTTGCCAGGTGAAAAAGTAAATATATATGATTAAGATTTCAAAAATATATCATTAGTAAAGAAATATCCACGTTTTTTTGGAAACTTTATTAAATAAAAACCAACTTAAATCTTTCAAAATTTATTAATTTATAACAAAAATAAATGCACATACAGCTGCGGCCATAAAATCTTAGACGTCAATGTCATCTGATTGTCAGTTGGTGTAGAGTACCCTTTAAGTATTTGTAACCTAAATCTTTAGTTTTGTCATTTTTGACACTTGGCGAGAGCGGAACCGGCGGAATGCGTAGGCACAAGCTATGCGCGCGCCATAAACGAGACTCCTATCAACAAATCAGCATTCACTACTTGTTCACTGATGATTGTGTGGCGCGAGATGAGCGCGCTAATACGAATTATTATTGTTATCATCGCAGTGATCGGATAAATATATCATTTTTAGACCTATATTTAGAGTCTAATATCATATATCAATAAGAACAAAATATATCAGGGTATTAAATATATTAGATCTGGCAATCTGTAGTCCAAAGTGTGAATGTGTTGCAATATTTTCTCTTACAGAGAAACTAATAACCAACTTAGTCTTTCTGCAGACTAAGTGAATTTGTGAGTGTTAGGCAAAATAAGAGTAAAACCACTCTCACTAGCCAACCACTGACGCGGTATCTAGCCGAAAACTTGTGTTTTTCAAAGTAAGAGTTCTTTGTGTGTTTGGGTGGAATACTTGCAAGAACGCCATGATCTTTGAAGAGGTGATTAGCCCACTCCTCCTACGGAGTTGAAGGGGGCTCTCGTATATTTCTGAAGCATATAATAATATATGAAATGTATAAACAAGTTTCAGGTTGAATTTCAGTTTTTAGATTACAGGTTTACTGTTACATCAACAAATAATTTTCCTTTCGGTTCATTTGCTCTATAAAAGAATGTGTGGTAGTAGTGAATTCAAGTGATAGTTGTATGTTATTCAAGCGTTCGTATGCGCACTGCGGAATCACTTGTAATCGGGTTTCTTCAGTGACATGGTTGTTTATTGACCCAAAAAATATGACCTCGTAATCACACAGGCAAATATACTCCTGGGGAATTTAGATTTTGGAAAAAATGATAATGTAGTTGCTAGGCTCAAAAATAGGAAGATTATTATTCAAAAAGGTTATTAGAATGAGATGAGAAGAGTAAAGAATAATTCGATTAACTATCGATGTTTTGGAGTGGACATAATTAGTGATGTTAAGGTTAGCAGTTGGGAAGGGTATCAGCCATGATTGCCCGAGATAACTCAAGCTTTACCATTTTTTTTTTTTTTTATATAAATATAAATGTGTGTATTTCTTGTGTTGAGTAATTTACTCATCTATAATCTGCTCTATGTAATTTAAGAATGCAAATAAAGCCATCCAGCACAAGTAAATTTCTTATGACAGTCATAACAGATAAGCTACTGTTATTTGATTGAAGAACTTTGCTTTTATATATTAATATTTTTAATCTTTCTGTGGCATCATAATTAGCCAAGAATTGTTTATAACGTTTTCATTAATAATTAAGGTGTCAATAATAACTGTTTATAAAAAAGTTTTGGACACTGATAGTATTGTTAGACATTAGGAGGTTATTTTTGTTACATTGATCTCATGGATGTTAGATTGGACGTTTCAAAGTTAGGTAACAATAACAACGTTAATCAGTTATTAACTACAAAGAAGCGTGATGAAAAAGTTTTGTATATTAATATTACGAACTACAGCGCTAGATTACAGTTTATAATTTGTTGTATTTCTGTATTCATTTTGTATTTGTTATATGGTTTTCTACAGGTATGTACATAACATTTTTCTAATTGGAATATTTATGCTGATAAACCTCTTTTTTCTGTTAGAATGAACTTTTATAATTTTTGTAATAAAAGAGAATGAATAAATGAAATTTATATTCGTTCCCGCATAAGTAACTATTAATTTCATTACCTTCTTTTTAGGAACTGATATTCACTCTTGAAGGATTTAAACCTTACGGTTGGTATTTAACACTGGTGCAGTTCTTTTTATATACAATTTTTGCCTGTATAGAATGCAATATCACAAGAACAGGAAAAAGGCGGTATGTATGAGTTAAATATTCTGGTTTCAATAAAACATTTGACTAATCAATTTTGGATATGCATCAGCATGAAATATTTAAATACTTAGAAGAATAGATATACTTGGAAAAAAAAATTTATAACATTAGCATTTTGTCAGTCTTTTGAGTGAATTGTAATCATATTTGTCCTTTTAATTTATGTAGAAATTAATTCAGAATTAATTTAATTTGAGAAAATTATGGAAAACTTTGCTGTCACTAGTTTATTAGAACAGCAAATTAAATGGTAGAAAAATATTTGAGTTTTTTGAATTGAAAATTGTTAAACGTTAAAATAAAGTTGAAACTTTCAATATTGTTTAAAATTTTAAATAAGGTGAATTTTAATAAGGTAAATTGAAAATTTGAATTATCAGTTTTTTCACTTATTGCAATACCGTCCTAAAATATAGCGGGATGATATAAATGCGCACAAAGGTGTTTTCATCAATGATAACATAAAGAATGATTGAAGTTCAGTGGATTTTTTTACAATATTCCATTCCACGAACTCACATCAGGACAGAACATTTATGTATATTTATCAGTCTTTCTTTCCTAGGTTGTTTATTTCATATTTTATTGTTTGTTTTCTTAATATGGATTTGATCTATTATGTTCTTTAGGATCCCTTTGAAAGTATATTGCTTGCTAGCTGGATTAACTTTGGGTACAATAGGCTTTTCAAACGCTTCATTATCTTATTTAAATTATCCTACACAAGTTATTTTCAAATGTTGCAAGCTAATTCCAGTCATGATTGGTTCAATATTAATACAGAAAAAGAAATACAAAAACTTGGACTTTCTTGCTTCCACTTTTATGTGGATCGGACTTACTTTTTTTACATTGGCTGATAGCAGAATATCGCCAAATTTTAGTTTTTTTGGTAAGTTTTTTAATCCATATTTGTTGATTCTTTTTTTGTAATCAGATTTTTATTTCTATTTACAATCTTTTTTACAAATTACATTGTAAATTTATAATTACCACGACCTATTCTACATAAACAATGCAATTTTATTATGTATTATATTTTTTAGCAGTTTATTTTTTATGGTGAAACTAATCGTACTTATTGATTTTTATTGTAAGAATATCTGTTTCAGGTGTATCCATGATTTCTTGTGCATTACTATGTGATGCGATAATTGGAAACGTTCAAGAGAAATCCATGAAAACCTACGCAGTCACGAATGTTGAAGTAGTCTTTTATTCATATGCCATAGGATTTGTTTATCTAGTTGTAATCATGGTCTTAAGTGGAGGCCTTCAAGCAGGATATAATTTTTGTTCTGATGTCAGTCTTTTCTCAATTTTTATTTTTATTTTTGAAGTTTATTAAGCTTAAGAGTGAGTGAAAAGATGTTTCACATATGCTTTTTCATTGTTTAGGTTAGTGTAAATGTTTAATTTATAAACTAAATTAGGTAATCCGTATTCGGTTTTAAATGGATAATCCAAGAGAATGCATATGTGAACTTGCTTGTTACTTACTGTTTCCTTCGGTTTGTTGGTAAAATGATTTATAACTAAGGATCTTTAAAACATTTATTTGAAACGTAAATATATCGATTATATTTTATATTTATTATATTTTGCAAATATAAGATGGATCCGTATGTAAGAACTAGACTTAATTCTTGGCGCAGCAGATCGTTAAAAGCCATCCTGAGTGACCAGGGGCGATATTTAATGGTAGGCTTGCCATCAGTACGCCGCGGATCCTATCGTTGGATATCTAGTATTTATATGTAGAGTCCGCCATAAAGTTAGACACTGTAGCTGTCCACTTTTACTTTAGATCCCGTGGGAATCGAACCCTGCCTTCGCACCAAGGCAAATGCGTTAACCATTTTTGATTGCGCATGGGTAAAGTATTATTCAAGATAGGTTTAAATTTGTGTATAAAGAAACTACCAAAAAATTAAGGAAAGCATCCTCGAAAGGGGAAGAAAAGACCTACCCACGTCTTCTGAGAGATGTCACTGCAGGTATCCACAGCACTCACACTGATAACCCCATACTCACACATTGCACCTGGAACCTGCAGAGGAATTTATATGTTAGCACGTGCTTGGGTTTAGTTGCTAATGGACGAACTCTAGCTTTGACCATACATAATCCCGTCTGTATAATGCTGCACATTACGGACGATCACTTACATTAAAAAAATGACATACAAGGGATCTTTCAGTCTCAGGGTTTTTGATTTTTTAGCCACTCCTATCAGAATGATGCGAATACATTATGAAATTAAAGAATATGTAATCACACTAAATGTACTGCACAAGCAAACCCTTTTTTTTCCTATATCGTATATTTCCTATATTTTAGCTCTATCTAATGTTGTGTAATCATACCTAAGCCGGCCTCTAGTTCTCCTATCTTCAGTTCTTGCTTCCATCAGAAACTTATCTTTTTGAATTCTCTCACCTTCACAGAAGACTAAATCACATTGACTAATGAATCTCCAAATTTTTCATTCCCCAAGAATTCAATTTCTAAGCTACTTTTTACTGTTTCATTTTTTATTCTATCAAGCAACCGTGGAACTTCAATCAGCTATTAGGACCCGACTTGTATAAGTACTTGAATAATTCAACAGCGGCCACGATTCGGATCCTTACTGAAGGATGGGTATAAGTAGTCAATTATAGTTGAAGATTGCCAGTTTATGTAATTGCTTTTGAGAACTATGAGAATTGAATATGGAAGGGTCACTTGAGTGTTGGGGAACAATTTTTTTTTTTTTTACACACACCCGATTTCTAAAAAATACTTTTCCTGAGTTAGGAGATCCCAAAACGTGTACTTCCGTTAAAACTAAATTTAAAAAAAAAATCGAAAATTTGACATTAGAAATCTTAAAAGCAGTAAAAGAAAGTTGCATCATTCCTCACAATATTTAATGCGATTTTGTTATTACTTTTTGTTCCTAGTGAGAAGAAGTATTGTGATCGTACCAGATATTCGAAATTAAGTTTTCACCGGAAATACATGTTTTTAGCGAATGGTTTGTATTATAGTCTCCCTGTTGTGTCTGTGCGTGTTTTAACAGAATATCTCAAAATCGAAAAGTCTCAGGAAGCTCAAATTTGGTATTTCGTTTAGCTACTACCACCCCATCAGATTCGACGAAGATTTCGGGCAAAATCCACCAACCGGAAGTGCGACTTTACTGTATCCAGTAAGTGTGGTTCGAAAACGGCTCCAACAATTTTCTTTAACTTATTATATTATCACACCTATCCTTTTATTTGAAATTTTTTCCGGGAAATTGATTTTTTGTGGTTTTTGGGGAAACAATAATATTTATAATATGTTATGGTTTCCTCTACAGTACTGCTTAAGTATACGGTTTTACCACTTACTAAAATATTAATATAAATTAGAAGCATTGATGGCATTCCAAATTTGAAAATAATCAGTTACTCGGAAGTGCAATCTTACAAAATAAGTTTTTGAGTTTTTTGGAATTTCTTCGAAAACAGTTATTGATAAACTTGGAATGCTTAGTGATAAATAGAATCATATCACTTTTATTTGAAATATTTTTCTGAAAAAAAATGGATTTTTGAAAGGTATTAGGGTCTATCAGTTAGTTTAAATTTGAATTTGCGCAAGCCTTGCTAGTTTTGATATAGATCGCTCCACATAAGGCCGCTCAGGTATACAATAAAATCCGTTCCACCGTTTATGGCCAATCCAACTAAACATTGCCACGTATCAGTTTTAAAGAAAATTTCTTGATTAAATTGTATTAATTGCAGTAAGATAAAATCGTGTGAGGTTTTTAGTTTCTTAGTCATTCATATCAAAATACATTATGAAATTAAAGAATATGTAATCAAACTAAATGTACTGCTGAAGCAAAGAAGTGTTTTTTATATCCTTTGCATTTTATATATCCGAGGTACACTAATGTTGTGTAATCACACCTAGGCCGGCCTCTAGTTCTCCTATCTTCAGTTCTTGCTTGTATCAGAAACTTACCTTTCAGAACTTTTCTCACCTTCATAGAAGATTCAATCACATTGACAAATGAATCTCCAAATTTTTCTTTCACCAAGAATCAGTTTCTATGCTACTTTTTACTGTTTTATTTCTTATTCTATCATGCACCAGATTTTTTCTTGATACAGCTACTAAGAATTATTGGTTTTGGTCGGAATTTTTATATTGAATTTACAAGAAAATAAATGTTTTACTACTCTTCCTCACTCTTGTTTTTTTTAACACCTTAATTCAAACCGCGATTAATTCAATTCCAAAAAAAAAAATAAAAACACGAAGTTGATATTCTGTTTATATCCACTATGTATCCGTATGAAGAATGATCGTAGTCAGAGAACAAGAAATTCGACTTTACTTAACGGTTTCTTAATAGTTCGCCAATTCTGAGGGTAGACAAATGTAACAAACAGAAAGAATCACCTTATATCTAGATATGCTTTATTATTAATCTGATCATATTTTTAAATCAACCTTAATCTTATTATTATTTCAGGCGTAATTTATAATAACGGTAGCTCCTGGAACTACATTATTGTTACAGAAGCCTCTGGTTTATTTTTATGCATTGATTTTCTCAGTTACTGGATACTTAGGAGTGCAAGTAGTTTTGACCCTAGTCAAAACATGTGGGGCACTTACAGCAGTTACAGTTACTACATGTCGTAAAGCTTTTTCCATCGTAATATCATTTTTATTTTTCTCTAAGCCTTTCACTGTGCAGTAAGTATCAGCCAGTTATGTAATCTTTTTTTTTTCCATACTGAAATATTAAAATGGTGTACTTATTTTCAGTTATATATGGGCTGGTGGCTTAGTAGTGTTAGGTATATATTTAAATCTGCTGTCCAAAAACAGTGATTGGGATTTTGACATTAAGTTACCTTTATACTGGCTGAAATTTATTACCAGAAGACAGTATAAAAAATCATTCGAAACACCAGTGTGAAAGGTATGTTTTTTGTGCATTCCTAATGTAGTTTGCAATATTGCTGTTTTGAATCCATTCAGAGTATTACTATTGAATTGTATTAAACAGAGATGTTGTAAAGAG
>JAAEAF010007512.1:0-18175 GCA_011037195.1 Triatoma infestans | reverse complement strand
TAGTGTCGAAACGTTGGGAGCAAATGTAATTACAAGAATAAAAAAATTAAAAAGGCTGTAAATAGGGTTCAAAAATTTTATTATCCAAGTGTTATATTTTGTTCTGGGGCCGCGTTATCAGTAAATATAGAGACGAAGCAGATTCGAAAATGTCAGAAATCGAATCTAGTCAGGATGTGGGTATTACTGAAGAAGTTGCTGTTCGAGTACCACCGATAGATACGTTTACCGAAATAATCAGTACTGAAGCTTAACTGAACTAAACTGGTCTTAAGTTAGTACATGTAATGTCGATAAGGGTTTCCTCCACAATCCCCCCGCCAGAACGTGTATCACCCGCTAATGGGCAATCAGTTATGTTATAATTTGGACGTATCGGATTGTAATGTTGCTCATTACAATTTTTGCTTTTTACAAAATGTGAACATTTGGTAGCCCTATGACCAGGCAAGGAATATTTTAAATACATTTCTTTCTTAATTATTATATTGCTTCCTGTCTCTAGGCTCATCGTAATTGAACAATCCTGGCTTTTATGGTTACCTTCACACAAGTTATAAGACTGCTGTCTTCTCGATTCTGTCTTGTTGAGGGCTACATAAATAGCCCTGCTACAGATGGTAGATCTTCCACATGATTGCTTTCTGACTCCCTTTCAAACTTTCCCAAATGTATACTGCTCTCAAAGGAATTCGATAGCGCAATTTTTTGTTTACTCCTGACCTCTTCTTCCAAAAAATATCAATAAATTTTCTAATCTTAATTTATGATCTTCCACACATTTGTCCGTTCTCCGCCATATTCTTAATAATTCTTCTGGTATTCTACTAGATTCAACTAGCGGTAGCAGAACGGCCGCACAATTTTCTTTGGATACTCTGAGAATTTCTAAACCTCGTAATGAACCTTCCAGTTGGTCACATAGAGTATTAAGAACTAACTTTATGGTGGAAGTAGCATTTTTCACAACTAAAATGGAGTAAATCTCGCATATATACTTCTACTAATGTGGCTTTTTTCCCGGATTTAGTCGTTAAACACGCCTTACTGTAGTGCTTTGCAGTTGCTGGAAAACTTTCCACAAAAACTCTAGCCTTAGATCCGGTACTGTAGAAAGTAATAGATATTGATATTTGCCTTCAGCAGTTAAAGCGCTGTCATCATCAATTCTCTTAGACTGTCCCCAAAAGGTTAGCCATTCTCTTGGTTCACCAGTAAATCTGGCAATTTCTATTTTGGAAAGCTTAAATTCGTGAGAAATAGGTGATGCATGTAGAATATCAACATGCGGTTTCGTCTCTTTTCTCAGGTCTGTTTAGGGCTTCTAATTTTAAAGATGTCCTTATGTATTTATTTACGTATTCTTCAAAATTTTCTAATTCTGTTTCTATGTCCTTTTCGTCAATATTTTTTTATAACAAATATTCGTAAATGACCTTGTCTAGAACTTTAAAATGTTGCAGCTTTTCTTCCAGAACCAACATGTGCCGTCTTGATTTCTTCCATATTTTGTTTACCCAGCAATAAAGAATCTATTTTGGTTACTAATGCATTAAAACTTTTGCTCAAAACCTTTCTTTTCTTCATATTAACGGACAAATTTACAATTGAGGAATATAGATTATTATTATATTTCTTTTAACAAAATTTCAAACTTGAATATTTAATTAATCTGTCATTTATATACTTACAATTAATTTTAAATATCAAACAAATTTCTTATAAATATTGTAAACCTTTAGATATTAACTATATATAAAACCTTAACCTTCCGTAGGGCGCATTTGATCTCAAAAGCATAGCGATCCTATTTTGTTACCTCGCTCCGGCGCTAGGCGGCTTTGTCAGCTGGTTCTCCCAGTAGCCAGCTCTTTTGATGAGCTGAATGCAACCTTCCCACTTAGTTTTTCCTTGACCTTCACTACGTGAAGTTATTGAAGTTTAGTTCAGATAAGCTCAGTGCGCTCAAATTCGTCACATTTTTGAAGATAAGTATTTTCGAAATACTTGCATAAAAATCATTTATTACCTTCACTTAACCCTATAGTGCTTTATGTTGCATTTCTGCTACATATTCTTTAGCTTTGTTATAGAGAACTCTCTTGGATTTCATTTGAATTAAAATATGATGAATAAATGCCACAACATGTCTAGTATCAGTTTATATAAGGTTCATGTCCGATCTTGAAGGTAATGAGCTGCTATGAAACCTCAAATCGAACACAGTCAACACGGGCTTGGACTGTAGTAGTAGGTAGAACCGCGCATAAAATACAGTTATTGTGCCTATTTTATTGAAGATAAACATTTCTATAAATTTTGCTGTGCTTGGGAAGGTTAGTATTTATCTATTATTACTTTAAAAATTTGTTAACAATATTTGCTTAGGCCAAAAATTGAAATTAATTTATGTTGCACATTTGCAACATTATGCTATGAGTTAATATATCTTCTAACTTTATATGCAGATGGGTGATGATATAAACTCCGTAATTTTTCTTGAAGAAGACGGCTCAAGAAGAATACTAAGAAGCGAAGATATAATAAATTTACTACAACTTCCAGAAGGTAGTGAAGATGGTATATCTTCATGCAGCGATGAGGATATCAGTGCCTCAGCTCTATCAGAGGATGTGCTTTTGGATCGTATAGATTTCACTTTAAATGCAGCTGATGAGCCCAGTGTGCCTGTAGAACATTTGGAAGAGATTGAAGATGTTTCTACTTCAATACAAATTGGAAACAATACTGAGGATTACAGGCGACTAGTTTGGAAAAGTGAAAATTTAATGCTTAATGAAATAGAAAATAAGTTCTTAGGAAACTCTGATTTACCTAATTACATTCTTAATCTCGCCTCCCCATTCCAATTTTTTTCATATTTTTTCGATGAAGACCTTTGCAAGAAAACTGTGGAACAACCCGGCTATACAGTGCTCAAAAAGATCCAAACAACATTCTAAATCTATCTATAAATAGCGCTATTTGTAGACTATAGTCTGCATAAATACATTGGCATTTGTATTATATCATCTCTGTTGCCGTGCCCTATAAGAGATCTATGGGATCTTGTAATAGGTAACAACTTGGTAAAAGAAACAATGTCTGTCAATATTTTTGAAAAAATTCGATCTAACATACATTTTACTGATAACGTTGTGCATTAACGTCTGAAAATGCAGAATATGATAAGTTATATAAACTTAGGCCCATCATTGATCATCTGAACAATAAATTCCTCTCTATTCCGATGTGTGAATTTTTAAGTGTTGATGAGCAGTTGTGTGCATCAAAAACCAGACACCATTTACGACAATACCTACCAAACAAACCAAACAAATGGGGTTACAAAATCTATGTGTTATGCGATCATTTTGGCTATGCCTATAAATTTGAAATTTACACTGGACGAGAAAACAGATCCAATTTAAATGTATGTAGTTTAAGTAGTAGTTCAAACATAGTAGCTCGACTTACATGTGAAGTACCACAGCATTAAAATTACAAAGTTTATTTTGATAATTTCTATACTTCTATACCTCTGGCAGTGTATCTAAAGACAAAAGGTATTTTTGTCTGGGAACTGTCAGAAAGAACAGACTTCCTAACTGCAAGCATTTGACAGAAAAAGAAATGAAACGGGAAAAGAAAGGCTATTGCGAAGAATATTGTGCCGATGTAGATGGCTCTACTATCTCATCAGTAGTGTGGAAAGATAATAAATTAGTACATCTTCTGTCTACAATTTATGGCATAGAACCAAAAGATAAAATTAAACGATTTGACAGGCAAAGCAAATCGTACAAAGCAGTTGATTGCCCGGAAATTGTGAAAGCATACAATAAACATATGGGCGGGGTGGACTTAATGGATAGCCATATTGGCAGATGTAGAATAAAAATGAATACAAGAAGAAGGTGGTACATGCGTTTATTTTACCACTTATTAGATCTAACCAGTGGCGGCTACTGGTATTCGCGATAGCGCGACTGAACCTCCAGCTGGTTGAAGAAAAAAAGTAAAAAATTAAATAAAAAAGTAGCAAAATTTTCTTATTTGATTTTATTTTCTTTCATATTTCAATTTCAAAAAAATATTTTCATTTTTATATTAGTTAGAATCATAAGTCACACCAAAAATTGTATATACTATAAGTATATAAATTGTACAAAAATTGTATAATCAGCATTAATGAAAAAGATCAGTAGTACAATCGGAGAGTCAGACATAAAAGAATAGGAACGTATATCAGGAGCTCCTTTAATATGTTCGTACAATGAATTGTACACTTAATGAATTGCATGTGTATCAGGAGATGTATAAAAAAGTAGGAAGCAGGGGGTTCACAGTTGGAAGTCGCGCTGGAGAATTTAGTATATATATATATATTTATATATAAAAAATTTCTTTGTATTAGTATAGAAAAGTGTATGTTTTTATTAACTTTTTTAAAAAAGAGTAGCGGTTACAAGCGCGATGAACATTACTTACGATCTACGAACGAACTTACCCGATCTTACCCGGAGTTAAAAAAGTTGTTTTTAGCAAATGTTCTCTGTGTGCGTGCGCGGGTGTGTGTATATGTATGTGAACACCATAGCTCAAAAACGAAAAACCGTAGAAAGTTGAAACTTAATATTCTGTTTAGGTATCACCATGAGATCTGACCCTACGTTATCTGTCGAAATTCCTCAATCGGAAGTACCACTTTACTAGTTGATTTTTTTACTTTTTTGCAATTTTCAAAAATGGCTCCGACGATTTTCTTGAAATTTGGTATATGAACTATACATACAAAGATCTACAACTTCTATTTGAAACATTTCTCCGGCAAAATTCATTTAAAGGCAGTTTTGAAGGAGGGGTTGGGTTAGGTTTCAATCTAAAGTTCTATTTCGGTTCACTATACAATTCTATTATCTAAATAATGTTAATAAGAATATATGTTGTTGAAATTCCGAGTTTAAAAAAAATCGGATAACCGGAAGTGCGTTACTTTACCACTTTACTAAATGATTTTTTCACTTTTTCGCCATTTTCTCAAAAATTGCTCCGACAATTTTCTTGAATCTTCTTACATAAACTAAACATACAAAGATCTATAACTTTTATTTGAAACATTTGTCTGGTAAAATTCATTTAGGGGCACTTTTAGAGGTGGATGGGGTTATATTATTCCTAAAGTGCTCTCATATTTGATTATACAATTCTATCATCCAAACAAAATTAATTAGAAATAAATAGATGGCCAAAATTCTGAGTTTCAAGAAAAGTAGTAAACTGGAAGTGCGCTTTTACTGAACATTGTTTTCAGTTTTCGAAGAATTTTATTAAATTTGGTATTGTAACACCCGATTTCGAGGGAAAGGAAAGAATCGCAAAATGATTATAATTTAAATAGAAAGGATGGTATCAAGGCGCCCCTAGGAGATCGATGTGAAATCAATAGTTAGTGGTGCTATCAAGTACTGCGCCCTTGAGGCCCTGTAGGGAACTATTTCTTACCTCGGAATGCGTAGCGTCTCTTGTCGGCCATTGCTGAGCTGAACTGGTAATAGTGTAGACTGCTATTTGACGAAAACGAAATAAGTTCATAAGAGTTGTGAAAGGTGTATTTCCCTATTTGGAGAAAGTTGTGGTTGAAGCAGTAACGCATTCATTTCCTGTGGGAGATATTTAGGAGTAGCTTTCGTACCGGTAAGTGGTTTCCAGAATAATTTAAGTTAGGGTTGAGGTAAGACCTCATGGTAATTAGCGTCCCAATTTAGTTTCAGATACAGTTCCGATACCGTTTAGATCCAGATTCAGTTATAGTTCCAGCTCCAGGTTTAAGTCCAGCCAGTATTGCATCAGGGAAGAATCTCCATTACGTCTCTTTCTTCTCTCGAACCTCTGGACATTCTCTAAAGAGTAGCTATACATGCACATATGTACCAGTTCGGAAACGCTACCGCTTATAAATAATTATCGGATAGTCTGTTTAGGAGTATATTCAGATGCCCAAAGAGTATCGCGAAGGCTGTGAGTAGGCATGAAAAGTAATAATTTCCGGTGTATAAAACACTTTTGAGTTGTATAGAGTCAAGTCGTAGAGATATATATATGTATAAATACTTGTAAGATAAAGAGGTAATAAGGATTAGTATCTCTATGTATGTAAGTTCCTATCAGTAAGTTTTGTAAGTTTATATATATATAATTAAAGCAATAATATTGGAGTTGGTGCATACATTATTAGTATATTCATATACCGATCCCGTTAAAGTTTTTTTTTGTTTGTAAGGGAAATTCTGGTACAGTACACAACCTATAAAATTTGTCAATTATAATTTTGAGAACTGAGTAATGGTCATTGCCGCCTGAGCCTTCTCAGTGCACTGCCGGCCTCCGGAAGGTGTTCTTTCGTTACAGACAACACTGCCCATCACCGGACAGTGTGCTGTAAGAGCTCCTAGGAAGAAAAACCTAAGGGCAGCACAGCTGGACTCGAACCCGAGTCCTCCGCGTGGGAGTCCAATGCACTACCCACTGAGCTAATAGATTTATTCTTAATTTAACATATTTAATTGTAGGAGAGGGATGCAAGTTTTTATCTGGCTCCTGGCTTACTTCGTGATTTTTAACTAGACAAGCTACTAATTATGATAGGTAATGCATTTTAAAAAAAAAAGTTGAACCCCCACATATCCAAGTCACGAACCGCCACTGGATCTAACCATAATAAATAGCTGGATTTTATATTGCAGAGTTCAGCAATTGAACGGAACGCAAAGTATGACTCAAAAAGAGTACAGAAAGGAACTGGGTGAGACCTTGTGTAAAATAGGCAGATCTATGACTCCTAAAAGAGGAAGGTCATCTCCATCACAAGATGATATTTTGAGGAGAAGAAAACTGCATCAGTGAGACCACCAGCTGACGTCAGGACAGACGGATTGGACCATTGGCCCTTATGGAGTGTGAACCGAAATAGGTGTAAATTAATTGGTTGCAAGGGTTATTCTTATGTAAAGTGCAAGAAATGTAATTTAAATTTTTGTCTCAACAAAGACAAAAATTGTTTTTATAACTATCACAACCAATAAAGTTTTTTTTTTTTCCACAAAAATTAAATTTAATGATCCTATCCTCATTTTACAACAAAATCAATTCTTTAACATGATGTGGCATATATGATACATAACATAAATTTCACTTTCTTGAAAATTATAGGCGACTAATATTTTTTTAAATATTTATCCCTTGTTTTATATCAAAAAAACATATTAAAAAAATTAAATTCGAAAGAAATAAAAAAATCATGCATTACAGGGTTAAAGACTAAATAATAGTGTAAGGGTTTTCAATAATTTTGTGAAAATACCTTAATTTATCAGTCTGGTCGGAACTTTGCGCCCGAACAGTAACAATTTTTTTGTTACGTTCATTTCTTCCAGACATTTCATAAATATGGCCAACAGGGTTGACAATTTGAACAACCAGACAGATGTAGAAGAAGCATTGGCTTTGCTAATGAACGATGAGGATGATCCCACCTTGAATGAAGATTTTTAGAGAGGAAAGCAATATTGCTTCTGAGGATGAAGTAGAAGAGCGCGATGAAGATTCCGAAACAGAACAGGAAGGTGAAACCGATGAGGAAAATGATGATGAAGATGCTGCTGAAGGTACAAGTTTTTTTTGAGGGGGGAATATAAGATTACCAAGTGGAATTTAAATCCACCTCCAAGATAAATACGTAAGAAATCTCAAAACTTGCTTTCGCTTACCAGGAATCAAAGGGAGTGCGAAGGTTGCTAAGACTGCTGTTGATTGTTAGAATTGTCTATTCACCGAAGAAAACTTGACCTTGACCCAGGATAATAACCCATCAGTTGTAACATACAAGTATTAGTATTCACTATTGTTCTTCGGTTTCCCTGCGCAATGTTTTCTTTTTTTTTTCCTTTATTATCCTTTAATATCCTAGACTAGTTAATATTATATGTCCGATAGAGACTAAGATTTTGTATATTATTCAAGAACTTAAATTAATTTGCATCCGCCAGAGCGATGCAAAATATTATAGATTTAGTACAAATTAAGACATTTGGTCTTGTTTGAAGTAAAACTAGTTTTTCTTTTTCTTTTTATAACAACATTTCATATTATGTATTTTACTTAATACAGAGTACTCTTAACACCTTTTATTTTAATAGCTAGACTAAGTTGTTCTCGAGAAAGAGGGCAAATTGTGTATTTCAGTAGAGATGCGTGGAGGTGGTTATCAGCCTTTTCACTTGTTCGATGAGAGGAAAGCTATTTTGGGTGTATTTAATATTGTAAGGGAAGGGTTGCAACGCTGGAAAACTTTATTTTATTGAATCATATATGATATTTTTGAGCGAGACTTTCTTTCTTTGTTTCTCCCGAACAGCCTTAACCTTGTTCCATCAGCAGGTGCAGGTGCGGCCGCAAGCACAGGTAAGTGGTGAACAACCAGCCGCTGGGGTTAACCCAGGGAGAAGGAGGGAACAACCTAGAGAAAGGTGGCAAAGGGAACGGCCAACTTCACCCCCCCCTTATTTCCCTTTTATCTCCATACAGCCCCTATATTTAATAAAAATACTGAGGAATTCTGAATACTTGGACTTCGTCAATACTCTTGTAAAAACCTATTAATGAATGGGCCAATACTAAAATACCCACACTTCAAAAATGGAATTATTTGTAATTAACCAAGAAAAGTCGAAGCATCGAAGTGATGATGCATTTATTTCAGAGTGCAGTGAATAATTTTATTTCAGTTACCCCAAAAAAAACTGGAAAACTTAAAAAGTGCATATAGAGACTCAATATTACAATCAGTTAATTCTTTAACTGAAAGTTAAAGAAGGCATTACGAAATAAACAAACACCGACCGAACCGAATCGGTTAGAGATAATGAAGAATGGACGTGGCATTTCACGTTTAACCGTTCAAAACAGGATCATTATTACACGCTCCCATCGTATTGCCCAGGTTAAGGGGAACAGTTTTCCCTAAATTTGACTTCAGAAAAGTTAAAAAATGTGACTATGTTAAAACAGAGAAGTAATTTTCAGCAGAGGAGTGATTGTCAGAAACAGAAGATTTTTTCTGTAAACACAAGAAGAGAATGTTTGATCTTGACGCTTGAAGACAACATAAACTACAACATAGAAATTAAAAAATATAGTTACTGTTCGGTCGCGGCGCCTTTGAGGCTTAAATTTCATTCTGTTTCTTTATATTTCTTTTTTTTATTACCCTGTTTATTGCGTTACACTGGCGTTTAATCCACTGTTATTTTCCAAACTATTATTTCCTGTTTCTTCTTTCATCTTCCGCCTCGTTCTCAGCTTCCCCGCATTTTTCCCTCTCTTTCTATCTTGGTGGTGGGATTGTCGGCTCTTTTATCTTTTGAAATTCGCGCGCTATTTCAGTTTCCCACATCCTTCAAACGTTCTTATTTCTCTCAAATTTCCTCACTTGCCTTCTTCTGCTGGTTGCGATAACTTGCATTATTCTCTTCTGTGCGTTCACGTCTGTACCGCCTTCTCGTAGTGCTTGTCGCCCTGAGTTATATTTCTTCTCGCCTCATACGCGCCTATTCACCCGGATAGTTTCATTCATTTATTCATCAGTGAATAATGAGAAGCACTTCTCGCGCCATCACCTTCAAGAGGATTCATCATTCGCGCCTTGGTATACTCAATCGTCTGGCAGTTCAACAGCAGCGCCATCCGCTTCCACGGAGCATTCCAACCCCCCTTCCTTTCACCTGATATCCTTTCTTTCGCCACGCGCGCACATACACATACGCCACCTCTTCCTTTCTCAGTCCGCCATTCGTCTCATCAACCCTTCTTCTATTCATCACTCACCGTCACCAAAGATTAAGTCTCGTTTTCATTGTTAACCAAAGAGTAAGTCTCGTTTTCATTGTTAACCATTATTATTCTTTTTTTGTGTGTGTTTTCGCCATCTCGCCTTGGGTGTCTGCCGCGCAGACACAATGAATACTGAGTTATGAAAATCGTCAAAAACATCAGAGAATAGATAAGTCTCAATGTCAATGAAAGACTAAAACTGACAGAATATATTCTATAATATTGTTCTATTACTATTGTTCTAAATGCAAATATACTTGCATACAATAAATTTTGATAACAAAAGCTTGAAAGCAGTGTCATTATAAGTTAAAAGTGATCCACAATTTGCACATGATATTCTCTGTAACAGCTCATTCTGCTTTTAAATAGTAATTATACTTATCGCAAACAATTACTGCTAATAAGCCGATGAATTTAAGTTTTTTTTATTCAAAAAAAGGATCAGTATTGTAGTGAAATACACTACAGTATCAGCGAGGGTGGGGGCCTCTGTGGAGTGGGAGGGCCCCAACAAGCAGTGGAGCTAGCCAAGAGAGTGGGAGTGAGTCAGTGAGCGCTGTGTGAGAGGCGAGTGCGAGTGTAGACCGCCTCGCTTAGCTAAATTGACTGCTAAAGGGCCCTTTACAGGACTATCGCCATCCCTATTGGCGGGAGTAACCTCGCAACCAGGTTCGGACTCTCCACCAGGAAGATGGAATTTACTTCCGCTACGCTTTCCTGGCGTGGGGTTTGGTCTCCGCGGTCACACGCGGTGCTTATCTCATTTGGGATCCCCCCGGGGACTCTAAGTGGGATAGTGACGCGTGTGCTGCAGGGCTCCCACACGAACTGGACAATGTTCAACCAGATGACGTCGACTGCGGGAAGGCGGGGGACTTCTGGCGTGAGGCCCGGTGGAATAACAGCATTAGGGTGAGAGCGACCACCCCATTTGGCAGCTCCTGGGAGAGAAGAGACTGACGGACGCATCTGAAGGAAAGAACACACAGGAACCAAGAAGCAAGATGTCACCTGTCACCAGCAATGGAGATTACAAAAACTCGCCAGGATTCAAAATTCGCGCGGGCACTCATCGTAGACAGGCTGCGCTGGGTGCTCGACCTGTCGCAAATATATAAAAAAAAAAAAAAAAAAAAAAAATGAAAGGAGGTACCGCAGGTGAGCTAGCTTTGTGTGGCAGTATTGGTGTTCCCCTTCCCCTCCCCTATACGGTGCATCGACAGCCTACTTGGTGGAAGACGGGGCAGCTCAGATACGACAACTAACACTACAAGAGTGTGACCGGCTAAAACTCATATTTGTGTTAATAGTATTTAGTATAAGAAGATTGTATATAATTGTATTGAGTGTGGGTGTGTGTATGTGTGAGTACGCATGTGAGTGTGCGTGTATATAGTATATTTAGCGAACAGGAAGTTGTTTTATGTTTATTTTAAACAGTTACTTATTTTGTTTAATATTTTCTTTGAGAATAATAAGACAAAGATAGTTACTTTCTGTATTATTTCTAATACTTGTATTATTTCTGTATTTGTAACGACAGGAAATATATCTTTTATCTTGTGAACATAACTCTATGGTTAACCACCCCCTTTCCCATAAGTTAACACTACATTCGTATCAGGTGGCTGGGGTCTGGCCGTGTAGTAGTGGCCAGCGTCACTAGGCAGAGAGGGGAGCTCCCAAAGTGCCTTTTGTAATGAAGCGTCCTAGGGCGATTTTAGCATCAAATTTGAATTTAGGGGGCCCCCAGAGAAAAAAAAATAATAATCTAACTTTTCAACGGTACAGTGTAGACCTATCGTGTGAGGTATCATTGGAATTGTCCGGTCGAGCTCTAGGTGAATATGAGCAAATTACTAGCGTCTATCTAGAAATAAAAATATTATAATAAAAAAATAAATAAAATAATAATAAATAATAAAAGATTTTTTTTTTACTAATATGCCAACCGAAGGGAAACCAGTAGTTCCAACTGGAGCGATGGACACTAGCACGGTGGCTGGGGACGTAAGAAAAAAGGATTTATCTTTACAGGCTATGCTCAGACCATGGGACGAAAGTGTGTTAGGGGATCCTGTGGAGCGTTTCCTTAACAATGTTGAAATGGTGGCCGCATGCGGAGGCTGGTCGGATCAGGAGACTCTTATGATTTGTAGGTTAAAACTTACAGGTCCGGCTGCAAATTGTGTCGAGGGCCATCCGGAACTGCTGTCGGTGAACGCAACCTTTAAGGAGTTAAAAACTGTTCTTAAAGCTCGTTTCGAGGACCGTTCTTCCCCCGAGGAGCGATTGTTACAATTGAATTCCGTTACCCAGCAAGTGGGTGAAACGGTGGAGGAATTCGCCGATCGATGTCGCGCTTTGGGCGAAAAAACACTGCCACTGATGCGTCGCAGGCCCAACAGGTGGTGTTCAGGGACCAATTGAGGAAAGTCGTGCTGGCAGCTTTTATTAAAGGTTTGCGGGGGGAGGCGAAAACCCAATTGCAGTATTATCCGCCGACGTCCCTAGATGAGGTGATTGCGACAGCAACCAGAGTCGAAAGGACTAAATCCCAAAGTAACACTTGTCCGCGAGACATATGCGCGGTTCAGCAAAGTTTGCTTTGTTTCAAGTGCCACCGTGAGGGCCACTTTTCTGGGAGTTGTCCGCAAAGACCTGCCTCATCTGAAAGGGAAGGACCTCCAACAATGGGTGTTATGTCTGTGGAGACACGACCCATTTTGCTCGTCAGTGTCCGGAGCGACACCAAGTTAATCGTGATGACCCAAAAGGGAAGGGCGCGACGAATGCTCCGACGTCGAGTGCCTGAAAACCTCGGGGGCAACTTTTGTAGTACCCAGGGTAGAGACAAGCGTGGGCCAGGGGATAACTGTTCAGGTCGAGGTAGCTGGCGAGCCACTGGACCTGATTCTAGATAGCGGGTCGGAGATATCCATTATAAAGAAGAAGATTCCAGGGGTTCCTGTGCACAAACCCAATATTGCTGCTAAGAGTGTGACCGGGTCAGTAGTTCCGATCCTTGAGGAGCAAACTGTCAACTGCAGGTTGGGAGGAATAGAGCTCAAACACAATTTATTGTGTCTGAGTTTATTGTGTTGTACCCCATAACGACTAACTTAAACCATGAATTTGTAAATTTTACCCAATTCTAAATACTTGTTAGTTTCAACTATTCAGAGGTGCAAGGTTTACAGCAGTTAGGGAAGGAAGTTTTAAATCATGACTACATATGTAACATCAACGACATAACGCACCAACAACTAAGTAGCGAAAAGGAAATCGTATCAGCAGAAACAACCTCAGCATGCGAATACACTAAACTAACATAGAAACCAATCAAATGCAATGGTTAGAGGAAGCTAACCAATACCTGGCTGTATTCCCCAAGGAAGAAACCCTCCAAATAAAAGAAAAGGAAGTAACGGAAACCAGAACGTACACAGGAATATACCTAATAAAGACAGGAAACAGTCAAATATTTTATAAGGGCAGACAACTTGCTCATGAATCGAGATCATCTGGACATCCCAAACTACTAAAACCCATGGAGCCAGACCCAATAATAAAAAAGGCAGAATTTACCATCAACTTAAAAACTTAGAACCAATAAGGTTTCAATACAACCCATCTACAGAAAACCAAGAGGTATCTTTCATCACATACAAGTTAAACACTTGGACCGTGTTGCTCATAGGAGCCATAGCAACATACTTCAGCGCAAGGATTTACATTCGCCGAAGACCAACGGCACCAGTTACCCAAAATGCTCCACTTCCCACGGAAGTTCCGTTTAGGGGTGGAGGAGTTATATGAACAAAACTTAAGGACTCAACAGAAGATAAAGGAATGCAACCGCTAGCATATCATAACAATATATAAGGAGGCCACCGCCGGAGACGGGCAGTTCCTCTTTTACATCCATCAAGTTTAGTACTAGTTCTACGTTTACCAGGACAGTGAGTTAAGTCCGTTTAGTGTTATTATTCAGTGCGACAATTAAAGTGTTAAAACCTGTTGAAGCATACAACTAGGGTAAACCTCTTGCACGTTTGAATATAATAATAATTTAATATTTGAATATAATAATAATTATAACAATTGAATATAATAATAATTATAACATTTAAGTATAATAATAAATTCTAATATTTGAACAAATTGATAACTTCTCAATATTAATTATAATAATTGAATATAATTCTTAATATTAACTATAACGTTTTTATCAATAATAATTATAACTATTTACTTTATTATTTAATAATAATTAAATTCTCCAATTGTAACCATTATACCAAATTGTAATCTTCAATTAAATAAAATATATCTTTTTAAAAAGTGATCTGAACTAAAAAGATACATAACTGGCGCAGTCGTAACGGACATTATTCTAAGTGAACTTAAAGTACATAAGCTTCAAGAATAGAATGAGATCTTATTTGTAGTGTAAATTGGTTAATTATATGTATTTCTTTTTTATGGTTATTTTCTAAATATTTTTTATCCTTTAATCAATCCAGATGAACACAGACCTCACGAGATCCCTTTAGAGAAGAGTTAAATTAAAAATTATAATTATTTACTATTTTGAATTTCTTTTTTATACCCCCCAATTATACATAACATTACACTATATTATTCCTTACTTAATTTATAGTGAGTACAATAAACCCAATTCAACCAATTGGGCTTACGTTACAAGTTGGGTAGACAACCCTTATCCTATACCCAACATAACGGAATTACTGGACAAACTAGGACGATGCCATTATTTTTCCATAGAAATAATGACATCAGGATTCCACCAAGTAGAAATAGAAGCTAAAATTATAGAGAAAACAGCATTTAGCATGGAAAATAGATATTTCGAATTTCTCCAAATGCCATTTGGTCTACGTAACAGTCCCCGAACGTTTTAAAGAATAATGAACTCAGTACTATTAGGATTACAAAAACTTCAGAGCTTATCTAGACGACATAATTATATTCAGTACAAGTTTATAAGAACACGAAAAAGACTTAGAAAATGAATTCTCTAGACTAATGGGAAGCAAACCTAAAGATACAGCTCGACAAAACCGATTTTTTTTAAAAAGAAGTAGGATACTTAGGACATATCGTAACACCAAACGGAGTAAAACCGGATCTAAACAAAATCAAAGCCATAATAGACTTCCCTATCCCAAAGACCACTAATCAAATTAAAGCATTTCTCGAACATGTACTAGCAATTCAAAATATTAGGAGCCCTCTAATGTAAATGATCTAAAACAAATTCTAGACACTATTAATTATTTGAGAAAATGTATTCCTGACCTAGCCACTAGGACGGCACCGTTGCGTGAATTATTGAAAAAAAATGTAATATGGCAGTGGATGCCTAGTGCTGCGGAAATCCTAAATGAAAAGAAAAAAATAAAATTTTAGATGTCCCCCACTTTAAAAAAATTCGACGATAAGAAACCTGTATCATTACAGTGTGAGGCATCAGGGACCGGGCAAGGTTATTGCTTAATGCAATTGGGCAAACCTATTTGTTTTGCATCAAGATCCTTAACAAAAACAGAAATGAATTCTCAGGTTGAAAAGGAGTTTTTAGCCATCTTGTTTTCCTCTCATAATAATAGTACAAGACTCCGACGACGGTCTATTGACCATGATACATGTCTTTATAAATTAATTTTATATTTTATTTTTCAGGTCAGCTGGTGTACCTTTGTAAGTGAATGTATGCTTGATTTTTGTGCGATAAACTAATAAGTTTTTCTGTGGTTAATGTGAATAACTAATTGTATAAATATTAACTTTTATTAATGTTTGTTTCCTTTTATTAATGGACACCGAAAATGGTATGAAAGACAATTGTATATATTGTAAATTGTGTGTAAATAGTTCGTATTTTTTGTAGGTTAAGCGTTATATTAGTTTTATTTTAAAATTTATATTAATTGGACATTTGGTTTAGATAGTGGCCACATGGCGCGCTGGCAACAGCCTAATACATCAGGCATTGAATCCCATGATTCAATAAATGTCTTTTCTGAAAATAATAAAAATAATAATAATTGTACATCAAGTATAATTGCTAAAACTACTAAAAGACCCAGTAATTTAATTAAAGAAGTAATAATGACGAAAAAAAATAAAACAAAACTACAATTTCTAATAAAACTATGAAAGAACTAAGTAAGAAACTCACGCGTGCTCAGTCTCTTCAATCACTAAGTGAGTCCAGTGCATACAACAGCCAACCTGGGCCATCTCTAATGAGATCCCAACCTACTGCAGCTCCAAACTTCTGCACTCCCAACCCATTTGCTCCGTTAAGCATTAACGACGGTGAGCAGATGCCTGGGGAGATCACACCAACCAAGGAGAGAAAATCACCGAAACCTCCTCCAATATTTATTAGCAATGTCAATAATTATATGGACTTCTGTAGAGCACTTACTGAGCTTCTTGGTCCCTCGTCCTTCGATTGTAAATCTCGTGTGGACAATGTTATGCTGTCCACTAAGACAGTCGATGGTTACAGAGAAGCAATAAAGTACCTCCAAGAAAATAGAGCACAGTACCACACATACCAATTGAAAACTCATAAAGCCTTCAGAGTGGTGCTTAGAAATCTTCACCACACCATACCTACGGAGCACATCAAGCAAGACCTTGAGGAGATGGGCCACAGAGTAAGGAGCATCACAAATGTGAAGCATCCAGGGACAAAAGCGCCACTTCCCCTATTTTTCATTGACCTCGAACCTAAAGAAAATAACAAAGAAATCTTCAATGTCAAATCCATCGTCTACACAAAGGTAAAGGTGGAGGAACCATACAAGACCGTTGAAATCCTTCAGTGCAAGAGATGTCAGCAATATGGTCACACCAAAAGTTACTGCAACCACACTCCTAGATGTGTGAAGTGTGCGGGATATCATCCATCCTCTGGCTGCACTAAGCCTCGGGACACCCCTGCAACTTGTGCTTTATGCCAGGGTAACCACCTAGCTAATTACAGAGGATGTGTAACACACAAGGAACTACAACGTCTACGAAGAAGAAACAACTCGCAAATGACCGCAATCCGCAGCCAAGTTCACCACAGGGAGCAATCCTACAGCTAACATCTACAGACTTCCCTCAGCTGCCACAGAAAGAGCCTTCTCCAACTCAGCAGTCTCATCAATCTCCTACCAGTCGCTGGTTTTCCCCCGTTGGAGTTTCGGGGCACCCAATTAATCATCCGCCAAACTCTCCTGACATGACCACGTTCTGACGTCCTTCATATCAGAGTTCAAATCCCTCATAAATCCACTCATCACACTTCTGACCACACTAGTAACCGAACTCATTCCTAAACTTTCAAAATGAATAGACACTCTCTGAATAATTCTTCGCTAACAGTCCTCCTCTGGAACGCAAATGGTCTGAATCCCCACAGAGACGAACTGGACATTTTGTTACATGACAAACGAATTGACGTGGCACTGATAACAGAGACTCACTTTACTGGACGATCATACTGTAAATTAACCGACTACACTACTTATAGAGCAGACCACCCAGACGACACTGCCCATGGTGGCGCAGCCATTCTAATCCGCTCCACCTTAATACATCAACAACTATTACTTGAACAATCAGACTCTCTCCAATCCGTAGCGATTACACTGGACTGTCATCCATTCTCTCTAAATATGGCAGCAGTGTACTGCCCACCTAATAAGCTATCTCGTCTACAGACTTTAGTGCTTTTTTTCGCCGATTGGGACCTCGATTCTTGGCTGGTGGAGACTATAACGCCAAGCATCCGCAATGGGGCTGCCGCGTAGCTAATCCAAGGGGACGCACTCTTCTCAATGTTCTCACTGCTTCTAACTACAAAGTACTATCTCCTAACGAACCAACGTACTGGCCGACAGCACTCTCTAAATTACCTGACATTCTGGACTATTTCATTATTTCTCAGACTTTTTCACTAACCACAGACATTTATACACTTACTGACCTCTCTTCAGACCACAGTCCTGTGCTACTAACCCTAACTACAACGCCCAAGACACTTCTTCCTCGACCGACTCTAATTATGGGACCTGTAGACTGGACTCTCTTTCAGAATCTCCTAGAAAGTAAGCTTGACTTATCTTTATCACTGAAAACGCCAGACGAAATAGACGAAGCAGTAAATACTCTAACTACCTCCATACAGTACTCTATCTGGCAGTCAACCATTCACTCACACCAAAGGACAGTTTATAGACAGTATAATCTACCAGTT
>JAAEAF010007511.1:0-55433 GCA_011037195.1 Triatoma infestans | reverse complement strand
CTATTTTCAAGTATGAAGTAAACGAAGAGTAAAATTAGAACCAAAGTGTATGTAGAGCACGTTGTGCAACTACCTCCATTGAATCATATATTGAAATTGAATTGAATCATATTAGTTTCTCAAATGTCAAATATCGCACTAGTTTTATATTGCCCCCTTTTAATTGTATAGTAAAATGTTTAAAATATTAATGAATATTATTACCCAGATAAGTAAATTTTCTATATTAGTATTTGGAAATTGGTATTTTGATCAATGTCTATCTTGAACGCTACTCACTTACTATGAAATGAATAATGTAGCACCGGATATAAGGAAGAATATAT
Source organism: Triatoma infestans (assembly GCA_011037195.1). Taxonomy (NCBI): domain Eukaryota; kingdom Metazoa; phylum Arthropoda; class Insecta; order Hemiptera; family Reduviidae; genus Triatoma; species Triatoma infestans. The sequence goes on along the minus strand of JAAEAF010007511.1, from coordinate 55,107 downwards.
TTTTACTCATCAGCTGCCGTTAGTGATAGTATTTTAAGGTAGCCCAAAACAGTTCGTGTTCTTTTCCCAATGTGGCCCAGCTAACCCAAAATGTTAGACAATCCTGTTTTAGACTATGGGATCACATAACAAGTGACACCTGCTATGGGTACTAACCAACATGTACTCTCACCACCAGTACATGGTAGAGCAACTAACTTTGAGTATAAATTCCAAGTTTGTAGAAAATTGGTCAGTTTTATAATTGTATTATATTTGCTGCAATAAGAGAGAAACACAGTCGGATTTAGTTTGTAACAAACGGCAAGCCGAGATATTAGACTTCTATCTAGTGTGTCTAGTTCTATCTATTAGACTTCTATTGAGTTAAGGCTCCACCACCTACACATGTAATACCTATTAATGACGTCAATATAATGCTTCTTTCCACATTCTCAATTCAAAGTGGGTAAACGCTTTTTAAGCAAAACAAGTGTACGACTATTGCGCATAAGATTTCTTTTTTACTACAAATATCAACAGTCTTCTTGTTTATTATAAATAATTGTGTACAATTTTTGAATCAGTAAATATAACTTTACATGTAAATGCATGTGTAGGTTGTGCTGAAGGTATATATTATAATTTATATTTGCATGATTTAAATAGTAAATAGTTATTGTGCCCAATTGGGCTGGCTACTCTAGTTTTCTTATACTTCTGTTTGCAATAAGTAGGCACGCGATAGGAGCGCAAACTAACCTATAATAGTCACGCAATATATATAAACAGACACGTACACTAGACGACAACATGTTTTATATTAACTAGGCTTTTCTTTTTATGTGTTTGTTTAATCATTCATATATTCATTCATATTTAAACATATTGTACCCATTAAATTGAGGTAGTCCAGGATTCTAATCATCTGATTCTTCCTAGCCAGCCAATGTGTTTAGAGTTGCTAACTAACTCATGGCCTTGGCCAAGGCAAAATATTATTGCGTATAATCCAGTACTGTGATGAATGCTGGTTGAAATATGACGAGCTCATTGAAAGATATATACAGTATTTTCTTTGTTCTCACTTTCTTTTACTACTATTTAAGAAATACTGCGATCCCGTCAAGTTTTCGAAATGGAGTTTTCACGGGAAATATATGTTTTTGTTCCACTTGTACGAATTTTTTTCTTTTCTGCGAATGGTCCCTTTGTGTGCATTTTTTTTAAAAACAAAATATCACAATAACGAAAAGTAGCAGGAAGCTCAGATTTGCTATTCAATTTTCTTACTATTGCTCGGCCGTCACAAAGCTTTCGGACGAAAACCATCAACCGGAAAAAGAACTTCATTGAATGTTTTATTTTCAGTTTTTCGCGATTTTCTCGTAAGTGGTGGCTCCATCGATTCCCTTTAAACTTGGAATGCTAACTGCACATTTATATAAAACTTATTCACTTTTATTTGTAACATTTTTTCAAAGAAATGCTACAAAAGTAAGAGAAAAGTGAAAAGTGGGCAATGTAAAACTAGTGCGATATTTGACATTTGAGAAACTAATATGATAATATATGATTCAATGGAGGTAGTTGCACGACATGCTCTACAGATATTTTAGTTCTAATTTTACTCTTACGTTACTTCATACTTTTGTTCACAAATGTTGACGTCGCCAAAAACCGAAAACAAGAATAAGGCAGGATTGTGAGGCGAGGGATATTAATCTCTAGAATATAGGATTTATAAAGCCCAGCCTTTAAATTGAATGTCAGTTTGCAGTTTCTATGTGTTCTGTTTAAAAATTGGCAGGTAACAACTTTAGATAGCTTTCAACTGAAGAGAGTGTTTCTTATTGTTGAAACGTTATTAAAAATATAGTCCCCCCAGCTGACATATTTACCCTCACTCCTTGGAGACAAAAGACATGTCAAATATTGTCTGAATAGCATTAGTAAATTATTTATTTATAAAACATTTGAGTTTCCGGGTTGAGACAGCGTTACTGTTCGTTAAAAAAAAAGCCGACGTTTCTCCCATGTTGCAATGAGCCCCTTCAGGATTGTGCATTCTAATTGCTTTCGAGGTCCAAACGACCATAAAGGTTTTTAACGAACTGCTAACGCGGGCTCAACCCGGAAACACAAGTGTTTTTCATGAAACTGACCGCGGAAAGTGCACTAGTTAAACCCAAAATTTAATGCTTTGAATCACAGAATGCCCAGAATACATTAAAAAAAATCATTTTTTTGGGAGAAATATTTCTAATAAAAGTGATATAGGTTAGCCTCTGATGTAATTAGAACACTGAAATGTTATTGGTGTGGATGTGTTGTGGTGCTGGTAGCTTATGGCGTGAGCGGTTTTGTAAAAGGGCTTGTAAGTATATATGTTTAAGAGAGTGAAGTAAAAGAATAATTAAGAAAACACTGGTAGATTAAATTAAATATATTCTTTAAGGATATTTAATGCTATTCAATAATACAGCAATATGTTTATTAATTTACTGAATTTAGTTGGAATAAACTCTTACGTTTTAACTTATAACTGGCAGTCCTAATGTGTTCTGCTTCGGTGCCTACAACAAACTTTGTATTGAAGGAATGTCTTCTAATTGTTATTTCAAATCTTCCCCTTTGAGAAGAAGGGGTACACAATGCTATCAAGTTCATGAACTCTAAAAGACAATAGTGGTCTTGTACCTGAAATGTCCTTTTGCAAGGGAATTGTCACATATTCGTGATATTTTTATTTTTTTTTCAAATTAAATATAGTTGTTTTATATTTCTTTCTTGCTCACACATTATCTGAAAATGTTATTGGTGTGATGTGTTGTTGTAGGTTTGTAGTGGCTTGAGCGGTTTTGTAAAAGGGCTTGTAATATCTATGTTTAAGGGTGAGTATAGAAATAACACAGAGATCACACTGTTTTTAAAATAGATAAATTCTCTAAGTGAAATTAAGTTACTTTAAAATATCACAATAATATGCTTATAAGTATACTGAAGTTAATTGGAATAAACACTTATGTTATAACTTAAACTGGCACAGTCCTGATGTGTTCTCCTTGGTGTCTACAGCAAACTCTGTATTGAAGGAATGTCTTCTAATTGTTATTTCAAATCTTCCCCTGTGAGAAGAAGGGGTACACAATGCTATCAAGTTCATGAACTCTAATAGACAATAGTGTCTTCTACCTGAAATGTCCTTTTGCACCGGAATGTCACATATTTTCATAATTTTGATTTTTTTCCTAATTAAATATATTTTTATATTTTTTGCATTCATCACAACACCAAGTTTAAGGAACATTGAAGTAGTGGTTTTCGAGAAAGCTGTGAGTCCTGTTAATATTAGATTTTCTTCAATTTTGAATTCTAGTGAACGCTTTTCATGAATGTAATGTTGTAGGTTTAGAGCAACCATACAAACTTCAGAATTAGCAGCAGTTGTTGTTGGGTCCACAGAGCTTTTGGAAAGCATCAGAGATTTTTTCCTTGATTTGCCTATTTCAATTTTGTGGTCATCGACGAGTTAGGGGGCGTAAGTCACGTGAGTGTTTCACAGTAGATTTTTTATTCTCCACCTCCCCAACATATGTATTTCTGGTGAAAATTCTATTACGTAAATTTGACACAATTTGTAATACTCTCTTTTTTAACCAGTAAGAGAAAATAATATTGGTGTACAATGGATATTTTCGCAGTATTGTATATTAAAAAGTCAATAACCAATGTCTAATAATCTGACAAAGTGTTGTAATAATACTTTGGGAGTGTGTGTCAACTCAATTTCATTTAAAACTTACAATAATTAATTATTGGCCAGAATAAATAGTAGATAGGTTTAAATTAAATAATTCGTTAAAATCTTTTATATAATTGATATAATTATTGTTTTAAATTTAACGATTTACATATTTTTATTTTGAAACATTATTGGGAGTTTTATTTTTTAATAGTTGGAATTCAGCATTTAATTAGGGTCATATGGCAAATTTATTACTATATTATGAAAATATGACGTCACGTTAGCCACCTCCCTTTACTTAATACATCGCCTGCATGGTATTTGATACATATTTTTTTATTTTATTTTTTATCAACTTTCACCAACACTCACAGCCAGTCATTGTCCCTGCTGATAAATTGGATTAGAAACATTTATGGCATTAATGATGATGGTATGTTGCCATATATAAAAGTTTACGTAATATTATCCGAATTTTTTCCAAACAAACAGACAAACAAAACATATTTGTCTAACTATATGAAAAATTTAAACGAATAACTTAGTTTTAATATTCACGCACTATCATTGGCTCTAAATTCGATTAATGTTGCATTCCCCCACCCCCATCCCTTTTATAGAGTTTCTATTAAATACCACATCTACCCAATATGGTTAACAATTCTTACCTTGTCCCAGTTTATTGACCTCACATCATTTTTTTTGTTTAGTTTATATTCACCTCTTTTATACATGTGTATATTAGAAGGTCGTTTCCAGTTGGATTTTCTATTTATTATTCTATTATTTATATTAATTTCTAGTAAGTGCCAATTCTAAATTATTCTTAAATTATAGAATATTATACCCAAATCTGGAGTGAGTAATAGATACGTGAAAATCTTTTCTGAAATACATTCACACAATTTTCCTTTTATTATAATTATTCATACTGCAAATCTTATCTAATTGCAAATTTTATTCGAACTTAGTAATTTTATAATAATTACACTTATAAATTTGGAAGCATCATAAATAGTAAAGACAATTAGAAGAAAGTAATAAACATGTTTGACCACTCCACAGAACTCGGATAAAATGAATTAAAAAAAAATTCCTAATAAATGAATTTAAAAATGTAATGGCGCTTTCTTTATAAGTGTACTTAATATTATATAACTTAAATAAGACTTTACTTCCATGCATATTCACTGAATGCGATAACTCTGAACTCTACGTTAACAATGTTCACATGACTTATAGACGAAATTCCATAAAACTCAAAAACCTGTACAGGAAAGTGGTACTTCCGGTTGGTTAATCGAGTTCCTACATGGTACTTTAGAGGAAAGCTTAACTATATTATTACCCCAGAACACACCAAAAGATCAATTTTACTGGGAAAATGTTTCAAGCATATATATATATATAGAGAGAGAGAGAGAGAGAGTACGAAATTTAGAAGAAAATCGTTGGAGCGCCATTTTGGTGAAATTTCCTAAAACCGAAAAAAAAAGTTCCGCAAATTCGCGCTTCTGGTTGATGGATTTTGCCCGTAACCTTTGTGTCAGATGCCGATGGTAGTACATTGACGAAATAACCAAATTTGAATTGCCGGCGATGTTTACTTTCTAATTAATTTTATTTGGGTGATGTAATTGTGTAATAAACTGAAACAGCACTTTAGAGAACAACCTAATCCCATCCTTCCCCCCAGAAGTGCCCTTAAATCAAAATGAGAAATGTACATACAAAGATACAACTAACCATGTAAGTTGATATACCAAGATTATAGAAACTCGTCGGAGCCATTTTTGAAAAAATCGCAAGATAGTAAAAACAAATACCAAAAAACTGAAGAATACATTTCAGGAAAAACGCACTTCCGGTCATCCGATCCCTTTCAAATTTGGAATTTCAACAACACATTTAACTCTAATTTAATATTTCTAGATGACAGAATTGTATAATAAACTGAAATAGCACTTTAGAGAAAAACCTAACCATACCCTTCCCCCAAAAAGGACTCTTAAATGAATTTTCCCAGAGAAATGTTTTAGATAAAAGTTGTAGATCTTTGTATGTGTAATTGATATATCAAGTTTGAAGAAAATCGTCGGAGCCATTTTTGAGAAAATCGGAAGAAAGTAAAAAAAAAACATTAAGTAAAGTGCTACTTCCGGTTGAGAAATTTTGGCCGCTGATCTACTGCCGGATCCCATGGTGATACCTAAACGGAATATCAAGTTTGAACTTTATACGATTTTTCGTTTTTGAGCTATGCTATACATAGCATATTTCATAACATATTTCAGCTATGCTCTACATACATACAGACACACACACACGCGCGCAAGAGGACCATTTTCTAAAACCACTTTTTTGGACTCAGGGAACCTCAAAACGGATATTTCTGGTGAAAACTCAATATCGAAACACGCTTACAATACTTCCTCTTACTAGGAGTGAGAGGAAGTAAAATGCTCCAAGATTTTCTTCACACACTAACTACACACATAAATGCTAATTACTTTTCTTCATAACGTTTTACTCTGGAAAATTTCTTTTTGTTGTGCCTTGGGGCCGAAACGCTTTAAGTTGTCCTCTAAAAATGCCATTTGAATGTAATATACTTTAATTGAATGCAGTATTCAGTTCTACTATTCTGTATTTGGGTAAATAAAAAAGGGGTTAATTTAAATTGGAGAAAATTGAATTTAAAAAAAGGAACATGACTGTTACTAAAAGTAATATTAGATATAACTGTATCCCTAACTATCACTATTCTTAAAAGACCACTTATCGACAATTTTCTTGTCACTAGAAATTAATCATAGTTTAAGGGTCGTTTGTTAACGGTACGCGATAAAGACGTGTCAAGTTTCACAATATTACTGTTCTGGGTCAATTTTTATTTTTATTTTATTGAATAAATTCACTCAATAATAGATTATGCTGGTTTAAATTAGCAATATCCGATATTTTATTAGAAATTATCCTTGAATAAGGAAAATTGTTTGTTGAACGTAGTATTTGGGTTAATGTTTTGTGTTTTGCCAATTGTGTAAAAAAGATCAAAATTATTGTTAACTTTATGAATAATAGGTAAAGGAAAACAAAAGGAAGAGATAACAGTTTGAGAGATAATTTAATAAGTGGTACTCCAGCACATGAAGTACATGATGCTGGCACAGAACCAAAATATTAGATCGCTTCTTCACACTTTAAACACACTCTCTTATATACTTCACTGTTTTGGAACTTGATGAGATCGCCCAGCATATCTAATTCTTTTATCATAAACTGCAATAAAAAAAAAAACTATATAACTTTTGATTTTCAAACCTGGTCTTTCCCGGAAATAACTAATTTTCTCAGAAAAATCTGTTGTGACCGTACTCACTAGACTATGTAATGGTATGCAGAAAGAATGAAGGTAAATTAATGTAAATAAGAACACACAAACTTGGCAATATACTCATAAAGTTACATTTTATGATTTACTGAATAAGTTAGGCTGGCCAGTTGTTGTGTGGAGCACCCTCTGTCTAAAACCAACAAAGCTTGTGCAGTTTAAAGTTAAACCTCCAAACTTATAGACCCTCAAAAAATCTCTAAAAAATATGAATGAAAAAATGAAAAAGGTTTCAAATGAAAAGGAGATACGTTTTTATATTTTATCTGTACAGTGAGCATTCAAAGTTTAAAGAAAATCATTATTGTTCCGTTTTCGAGAAAATTTCAAAAAAAACTTAAAAAACTGTTTTCTAATTTCGCATTTCCGGTACACCGATTTTCTTCAAGTTTTTAATTCTAGCCTTTACTTCTAGTGTGTTTTAATAGTATGTAGGTGATTATTATTAAATTGTTATAGGGGATTATTGCACTGCGACCTGAAAGATATAATGTGCCCCCCCCTCGGAGCCTCCAGTGCTACGAGCAGCGCTCTGTAGCTACAGACAACACCAGACAGTGAGCTGTAGAGGCTCGTATGAAGAGAATATCCAAGGGCAACATGGTGGATTTGAACGCGGTAGTTCCGTATTGCTACTCCAGCGCTACCATTACGCTAATCCCTACATTTCCCCATGGCTTATGCCAATTAACTAGGGGTGGAGACCCTAGTTTGTGTACTTTATTTGTCCTTGTCTGAAAAGGGTAGAAATATGTAGTTTAAGCGTATTGTGTACTGTGCTGAGGAAGTATATGGAGTACTGAACTGTCCTCCTCAACTGCATGCAACAGATACCCTTGCGTAGGTGATACTTTTTTTTTTTTTTTGGGCGCATCGACTGCCTTGGCCATTAGCGCCCAGGTGATACTATTCATTATAATGAAATATTACTTTAAAGGAATGCATATTATTGTTGTGGTGGGTACCGCACAGCTGGAAAGCATCAGAGATATTTTTCGTGATAGCCTGCTTCCACAGAAGCATGCCATCGCGGAAAATATCTCTGATGAAAGCATATATGCGAATACATAGTTTAGTTGGACGTTAAACCCGCCTGAAAAAATAGGAATTACTTTACTTTTTTTTTTCTTTTATATAGTGTAGGATAGTGAAGTTTAGATGTGTAAGATAGTGAAGTTTAAAGAAAATCGTTGGAGTCGTTTTGGAGAAAATCGCGAAAAACTGAAGAAAGAAAAAAAGCATTCAGTAAAGTCGGACTTTCGATTAATAATGCATTAGTGTAAAACCTTCGTACCAGGTGGTAGTACCTAACCGGAATAATCCATATTTGACTTTTCCGCTTTTTTTTTATTATTTTTTCTTTGTGTGAAATATTTTGTTCACACACACACACACACACACCGACCAGACCATACGCTAAAAATATTTTTTTTATACTCAGGGGACCTCAAAATATGTACCTATTTCCGGTGAAAACTCAATCGTTACAACTTCCTCTTATAAGGATTAAGAGAAAATAAAAATTGCTTAAGCTGCGTATAAATCCCTGCATCTCACCACCGTTCATTGCTAAGGAGCCATAGAAATAAAACAAAGAGTAAGTTGTGTTCAGTCCCCAGGAGTGCCATTATAACAAATTTTCTGAAATTTCCTTTGGGGTTTTAAACGTGACAATGGAACAGAAAGAACTACATAGCTTCCTTACAGTTTTATATGTTATATATATATATACACGTCACAAAATAAAGCCTGAGCTGGCCGGCAAGTCGATTTTACTTATCGATTATTGCACACTTTTCTGGGTGGTACTTTATTTCAATGTCATAGTTAAAATACCATTAATGTAATGGCCAGATAATCAGTAATGATTGTTAATTGCAATATTTCATTATTTACTTTATCTATATATTTTTTAAAAAACTATGTTTTTTTTTTGTACAATGGACTGACGCGTTTTTTCCCCCCATACCTCTAGCCTGAAGCAGACATTTAATTTATTTTTTTGTTTTTAAAAATAAACTACAGTCACTTGGCATTTTTAATTAATTAAATAGAACCATCATTTTTGCAACAATATTATTGTTATGTTTTTTAATTGGTATGTTTAATAATACTAATTAAACTTAATTTGTTAGGTCACATATACGTAGTAAATATAAAGCTTAATTCCCGGGGCCATTGTTCGTTTGGAACCAGTTTTAATTATAAGTGCTATAGAGGGTGGGGAATTTTAATAATTTAATATTATAAGTGTTAATCGACAGTTTTTGTAACGAATAATAATAACAATGGCATAAATAAGATATTATTGTATTTTTACTTTATCTTACTGTTTATTGTGATCGTGACAATCTTTCGAAATTGTGTTTTCAACAGATACACATATTTTGAGATCCCCTGAATACGGAAAAATGTTGTGAGCCAACATTCTGGGTGTATAAATGTCTGTGTCTGTCTGGATGAACAAAATATTTCAGAAACCCAAATCTACAGGAGCAAAAACTTGATATTCCGACTAGATACTACCATCGTATCGGTACTACATGTCAGTTTCCGGCAAAATCCACCTGTCGGAAGTGCGAATTTACTGAATAGTTTTTTTTTTCTACAGTTTTCGGGATTTTGAAATATTTTCCCGGGAAAATGGATTTATTGGGGGGCGGGGGTTCTGAGGTAACACTAGCGTAATGCTTTCCTCTAAAAAGTGCTACTTCAGTATAATGTATGTATTATGGTACTACCTTCATAATATTAATAAACATTTAGAAGTATTGTTAGATTTCCCAATTTGAAGAAAATCGGTTAACCGAAAGTACGACTTTATAGAAAAGCTTTCGAGCTTTTTGGAATTCTCTCGAAAACGACTATAAAGTATTTTTTTTTAAAGTTAGAATGCTCACTTTACAGACAGAAACTTATCACTTTTATTTGAAACATTTTCCAAAAATAGTTGAATTTAGATCATTTTCCGGAATTTGTGGCATTAAACTTCAAATACATGGATTCAGTTTTATGTTATTCGTGCGCTCTTCACTTCCCTACCTCCTCCGGGGTTAGTAGGTTGGTACTTGTCCCTCCTCCACCTCCATTTTATATATAATGTATTAACCAAGATCAAGAGAAATTCGTGTGTTTCACGCGAGAATTTTAATTTCAGGAGAAAAAAAACCTGCGGGTTGGAAAACTTTTCTTTTGGGAGACCAATTTCATATTGAAGTTATAGCTTAGTTATTTCCGGTTAAAAACTCGAATTTCTAATATTTGCCACGTTCGCAGTACTTCCTCTCACAGCAGTAAGAGAAACTAAACAAGATCTGATTAAAACAATCACATTAATTTGAGTTGTTTTAGCGGTACATTTTGTTGCCCTTCATGTTCGTGACAGGTACACAGTAATATACTCTCGTTTATAGGAAGTGGGATATAAATATTTTTCTCAGAGTGATGCTGGGGCGTCCCCTCCTGGGGGTGGGTAATATCCCAGCCTAACACAAACAACAACACTTGCACTCATGTCCCAAACCCCTCAAATACTACTACATCATTGTATGGTGTAGATTTTGTATGCAAATATTTAGATTTACCTTTACAGAGGCAATATTCCTCTCACATTTACTATGCAATATATTAAGAATGACTCTTCAGAAAAACACCTGTTCTACCACTATTCTGATCACATTATTTCAATCACACACCTTTCAAAGCAGTCACACCGAACAAAGTTTTAGGTTTTTTTCAAAAATATTATCTGAAATCATCAAATAACTTTCCTTTTTCTGTTAGACCTACATTCCTAATTGACATATTGTCTTGGAAATTGGAATTATTACTTAATATTTAAGTTCTTCTTATTATGACAGGAAATGGAAATATATATATAATTTATTTTCTTAATTTAAGACGAGCCAGCATCTATGTTCATTGGCGCCCGGAGCTTCTCAGTGCACTTCCGACCTCCGGACAGAGTTCTCTCTTTACAGACAACACTGTCCATCACCGTACAGTGAGCTGTAGAGGCTCTTAGGAAGAAAAAATCTAAGGGCAGCATGCTGGACGAACCCGGGTCCTCCGCGTGGGAGTCCAGTACGCTAAAACCCAATAGCTTTCCCCCTATATATATATAATGAAAAGGCACTTTAGTGAGGAGGGAACTAATTTTGCATCAAATAAATAATATTTCCATAAAAACTGAAGTTATGCTGTAGTTATTGTATCTAGTTAAAGAAAAACATGGAACTAGTTTCGAAAAAAATCGCCCAAAAATATTATAAACCACTTCAAGGGAAGTTGCAATTCAAGTTGAAACGGAAATATTATGAGCCATATTTTCTCTTGATTCAACAGTGATGACATATATAATATATTGGGTTTGTTTTCTTGGTGTCCGTCATATCTAAACTAGGTTGTTGATATATTTCATTTTTTTTTTGTTTTGTTTACTCGTACATCGTGGGGTAGGTTATGCATGATGACAAAGAGCAAACTCAGAAACCAAAACACACGCAGGAAGCATCCAACTTCCGTTTAAGAATTATCTGGGAATTGTGGGGACGGTAGTGATTGGTCCGCAGAGCTGGGAAACAGCAGCGTTTTTTTTTCCACAATTAGCTTCATTTTGGTAGACATCGGCTGGTTTTGGGTGTTCACCCTTCTTCAACATGTATCAGGATAAACAGATGGGGTATCATAAACTTGCAAGCAGCAAAATCACTTTACTGTTTAAAGAAAAAAAGTTTAATATGTAAGCAGAATTGCGCCAATTACGGTAGATTTTTATTATTGTTATTCGCTCTACATTATAAATTTATCCTGATAAATTTTTTTTTCGACTTTTCGTGTTTTTTTTTTCGATGAACTAATAAATTGTAAAATAAATTCAGGTTATTAAATGTTTAATTTAAATCTTTTCCCCAAACTGTTTAAAATTCCTTTGATACAGCTCGACATCTTGTTATTTATTTTATTTGTTATAAAAAAGCTACAGTATTCTTGCAGCCTATCTATCCATTCTCCAAGTCCATGTGCATTAGGTATGTATATAGGAAGCGGTCGTTAGGAGGTGAAAGCTGCACCAAATAAGTCTGGTGCCCCGAGTGCAGTAGTATCGATACCAACATATATATGTCAGTACACCGCCCAGCAACTTGCTGTTTGTATTAGTAAACAGTATACTACTTCCTGGATACCTTACTTTCTGTTACTAGTTTGCTCACTGGTTCCGATGAAAGTTTTTTTTTTTTTTTACGACCAATCTAGTTCACAACAGTATTCACAATCTACCATCTTGGATTTTATTTTTTTAATTTAATGAATACCTGATTTGTTTTTCAACAAACTTTTCTGACTGGCTCTCAGTCTCTCTCTCTCTCTGTGAATAAATAAATATTCTCATTTCTCTCTCTTTTTCTCCCCTCTCTCTGCAATACAAGTATGGTAAGTACAGTTGACTAGAAAGGTATGATGTCAGAGTATAACTGTTTAGTGACGTCATCGCACGTTGAGGAATTATTTAAAGAGTACCACACTTTTTTTTTTATACTTTCACAAATGCACTTTAATTTAATGGTATAAAAGTATTTTTTAATGGTAGCGTTATTATATTAAACTCGTATTTTCTCTTGCTGAGAATATTGCTGCTGTTTACAGTAACAAACGGAAATGAATTGTAATAGTACTTCCTGTACTTCTTCTGCTATAGCCAATTGCCAACTTTGGCAAATTGTGAAACACTCCCAGCACATTTTCTCTTATAGCGATTCTTAACTTTTAAATTACTTCGAGCTTGGCATTTTTTACTGTGCTGAATGTTAGAGAGCCTTAAGATCAATTCATCTCCACAATACTCCTAACAAAAACATAAATCGGGTATGAAATCCTCACACGATTTTCTCTTACTCCATTTAATACAATTATATATAAAATGTGGTCTGATGAAGAATGTGCAAGAGCGGTATAGGAAAGAAATGAAGCCGGAAAGATAATGTTACAAAGAGTGACTAGAGCAACTACGGAGAATTACAGAGAAAAGAGGGCAATAGCTAAATGGATATGTAGAGAAAAGAAGAGAGCAGCAGAAAGAAAAAAGTTAGAGGATCTACTAGAGCATTCCAGCGGACATAACAATAGAAAATTCTATAGAGGATTGAAGGAAGTTAGAGCAAGATTTAATCCACAACTGAATTTTTGTTATGATGAGAATGGCGAACTGGTAGGAAATAGAACAGGCATGTCAGAAAGATGTTTAAGGAATCTTGAAAGCCTGCTTAACCCACCGGTTGATGATGAAAACCAAACTTCCAGAAGACGTTTGAGGTTAGTGGATGAAGCCCACGATGAAGAGGAGCCAACGGAGTTGGAAGAGGTGATAGAGGTAATAAGGGCGCTCAAAAACAACAAGGCAGCAGGAGAAGATGGAATCCCAGCCGAGTTAATCGAACACGCTGGAGAGGAATTATGGAAAAGAATTTACAGTCTGATTTTTTATATTTGGACTGAGCAGAAGATGCCAGACGATTGGAGCACCTCAATCATTTGCTCTATCTACAAAAAAGGGAATAAGCTTGATTGCTAAAATTACTGGGGAATATCCCTCTTAGACACGACCTATAAAGTCTTCTCGGCCTTTCTGATGAACAGATTAGAAAAATGGACGGTAAAACGTAATTGGTGATTAACAGAGTAGGTCTACCAGGATCATATTTCTTCCATGAGGGTTATGCTGGAAAAAACGTATGAATATGATGTCAGCCTCCATCACTTGTCTGTCGATTTCCAGCAGGCGTATGATAGGCTGGATCGTAATGAGCTGTTTCATTGTATGTTAGGTTTTGGGATACCAGCAAAACTAGTCAGGCTCCAGAAATGTCACTGACTGAATCAAAGGGACGCGTGAAAGTACAGGGTACTGTCTCGGAACCTTTCTTCCTAAATAAAGGTTTGCGGCAAGGAGAACCTATCTCCCCCGTAATTTGCAATTTAGCCCTGGAGAAGGCCATTAGAGGCATCAGAACCGCCCCCAATGGCACAATCTATAATAGATTAAGTCAGCACCTGGCGTTCGCTGATGATGTCATCCTAACGGGAAGGACAAAATCAGCATTATCGGGCTCATTTGAGGAATTTGAAGCCGCACCGAAGAAGCTAGGCCTAAAGATCAATGAGCAGAAGACAAAATATATGGTTAGTACTCGAACAAAATCTGACACATGAAGAAGCAAGCATATGAACACCCTATGAGTTTGAAAGGGTTAAATCTTTCAAATATTTTGGAGCTGTTTTCACTAATAAATATGAGGTGAATATTGAAATAAAAGGAAGAATAACGGCGGCGTAGGATTTTCTGGACGCTGAAAAATGTGTTCAGATTTAGAGAGCTATCGAGAGAGGCGAAGTTGATAGTATACAGAACCATATTGAGGCCAACAGTAACATACGCCAGCGAGACATGGGTGCTCACAAAGGATGATGAACGATTACTGAACATTTGGGAGAGGAAGATATTCTGAAAAATCTTTGGCCCAGTAAGAGAAGGAGATTGGTACAGGATAAGGAAAAATGAAGAATTAAGAGAACCGTACCAAGCATTTGATGGGTTGGCTAAGAAGAGGGAGTTGAGATGGTTGGGGAACATTGTGAGAATGGAGGAAACTAGAGTCCCTAAGAAATTGCTAGATGGGCACCCGGGAGGGGCAAGGAAGACAGGAAGACTGAGGAAAAGATGGCCTAGATGACGCCGAAGAGGATATTAGGAGCCTGGGCGTAAGAAGATGGAGAAGAGTCGCTTTGGTGAGAGAGGAGTGGGAGAGAGTGGTTGAGGAGGTCAAGGTCCTTCGAGGACCGTAGTGCCACGGAAGAATAAGAAGAAGAAGATATATAAAATGACAAATTTTACATCCAAACATGAATATAGAGGTGGTATGGGAATAAGGACAAACCTACATATTTTGGCAGATAGACAAAGTGATGATTACATTATGGCGCTCTAAAAACACTGAACCAACTACACATAACATTTGAAAATAACGTCAAGAATTCCGCACAGCTATACTAAATATTTTTTTAAGGATTATGTTACAAAGATAAGTATAGAACATGTTTCTATCTATCCAGCAAGCATTCCAAGTTTAAAGAAAATCGTTGTAACCGTTATCGAGAAACTTTCAAAAGCCTATTCAGTAAAGTCGCACTTCTGGTTAACTGATTATTTTCACATTTGGAATTCTCTCATGCTTCTAATAATATGTATTAATATTATGTTGGTGATTAATATTAATATTATGATTGAAGTGGTTACAATCATGGAAAACATAACGCTTCAAAAAAATTAATTTTCCTGCGTAAATGTTTCAAATAAAAGTGATAGGTATTTAGGTGTGTACATAGTATACAAAGCTAATGAAAATCAGTATAATTGAGGAAGCCAAGGTCCTTCGAGGGTACGCATTAAAGAAACAGAGCGAATTTCTTCTCTGGTTTCAGAAATTCTTTCTATAAGTTCTTCTAAAGTGGTGAGTAGATTTAAGTTGCAATAAACTTTATTTTTTAGATATCCCCATTTGCCACAAAAAAAATCTCGCATGAAGTTTCAAGCCGAAGTGATAGGATTTTAAATGAATGTTTAAACAAAGATTAGAAAATCTGTTGGTTACGTTATCAAGGAAAAACGCCGAAAACTTAAGGAAAAAAAAAGTTAAGGAAATCAAACTTTTGGCCAAACAATTTTCTTTGACCTCGGAATTTTAGCAACATATTTAAATTCTTATTAACATTTTCATATATACACGAAGGACAATACCTTGAAGTGGCCATGTATAGGAAAGTCATCGTCATCCATTCCCTAGGACTTTCCAAAAATCAATCATTTTCTTAGGAAAATGTTTCAAATAAAAGTGATAGAAGTACATGTGTGTACAAATTACAGGATTCAATGGTGTTTTAGGAAATCTATTGAGCTTTTGTTTTGAAACAATCGCAAAAAAACTGTGAAAGATCTTTTCAATGAAGTAGTGTTTCCGGTTGAGAGATTTTGATCGATAACTTCCTGTCGGCTCTCTTGCTGTTTCCCTAAAGGAATTAAAACTTTGAGCTTCTTGTGAATTGTGATTGATGTTATACGTACCCAAGTTACTTGCCAGTTGCTAGTCTATAATACTTTCATTGCTTTAATAATATTAATGAATTTTAAGTAAATAAGTATTAAATTATTGACAGGAAAGTAGGTAAGTAAATAAAGGATTTAATTCTATAATAATTAACAGACTGAAATTTAAAATATGTAGTCTGCGATAAATAATTATTATGCTTGGTATTTAAATACTTGAAGATTTCCTAGTATGTAAGGTCGCGATTACGATAACGCTAATTCTAGTAAAAGCAGGTCATATAACAAGCTCATTCAACCTTGAACCAATCGGCAAAACAAACTTTTAGCGAATTGCATAGGAAAACAAGGTGCAAAATGTTATTTCTACAGTGTTGCCATTTAAATTTTTATCCTTATTACTCTCCCCTCTCCGCTTGTTGAGATAATACAAAATGGCCAGTCATTAATATGGACAGTCATTAAAAAAAAAAAAACCGGGCGTCTCCTAAATACCTGAAAACATGATATTAGATAGACTGAAAACTTATATTAAAAGTACCACTAATGATCTACAAATCTAATAACCACACTATACATAATAATATAAAATAGGTCATATTTGTTATGAATAAAGAAAACATAGAGTGCGCATGTTTGCGAAGGCAGGAAATGGTATTTAAGTTTAGGTTGGGATGACGTCCTGTATGATGACATCAGCCCATTTCGTTTTATATATGTCCGTGTGTATGTATATAGGAGGTTTTAGTGGCTCTGAATAGAGGACATCTCTCTACTTCTAAATCTATTATACTTTACCTATTGAGTTTAATTATCGATTGAAATTTGGGGTCCAACAGCCCTTTCCGCTGCCTCTACTTAATAAAGTAATTATTAATTTATTTTTTAGGATTATTTGTATGAAGAAATTTATTTGATATTATTAGTGATTCATAAAAGATTAGAATGTCTTGATATTGATATTCAAGATGAGATATGTATCTATTGAACTTTCGTTCTTTAATTAATTTCTCTGACTCCTAGTTAGAGAGGAAGTAATTGCGATCGTGTTAAATTTTCGAAATTGAGTTTTCACCGGAGGTCCCCTATATGGTCCTCCATGGACCCCCCTGGAGTCCTACATGTTTGGAGGTCCCCTGAACAGGAATAAAATGTTTTTAGCGAATTGTATGTATGTGGGAGTGGAACAAAATATCTCGAAAACAAAATAATTGCAGGAAGTTTAAGCTTAGTATTGCGTTTAAGTTTGAAGAAAAATTATACACTTTGTAGGAGTATGCCCTGTTCTCAAGGAATTTAGAAGAGAGTGCTGCAATTTAATTGTAATTAAAATATAATAAAATTGAATCAAAAAAATAGTGTGTGCACTGCACTGTTAAATAGATAATACAAATTAAGATATGCAAATGAAGTATGAAATAATACTATAATAATGATAAAAACAATATTATTTGTACATCTAAAGGTAAAATAATTAATAATTCTAATTATCAAAAATAAAATGAATAATAAATGAAACAATATTAATAATATCAACCAAATAATAATAACAGTAATTAGGGAAGGGAATAGCGTACTGGACTCCCATGCGGAGGACCCGGGTTCGAGTCTAACTGTGCTACCCTTAGATTTTTTCTTCAGGAGCATCTACAGCTCCGGTGATGGAGAGTGTTGTCTGCAACGAGAGAACACTGTCCGGAGGTCGGTCTTGCACTGAGAAGACTTCGGGTGCCAATGACCATAGATGTTGACCCGCCTTAAATATAAAAAGTTAACAGTAATTATCGAATTGATTAAATATGTTTATATATCTTTAGAATTATGAAATTATTTTGATTTATGACAGCCTTTTTTTTTTTCAAGGCGACTTGCTATTATTCCACATTGTTTTTGACCTTATAGTCAACTAAGATTAAGGCGCGGTGCACACTAAGGAGATAGGATATGCGATTTAACATAATACAATAAATCGAGCGATGTGATTTTTTATCTATACAACATTTCTTGTTCCCATCAGCGCGATACAATAAGAAAAGCGACATGAGGGTGACACGTTTTTGGGGTAATTTCGAATCATGAGCTGTCCGAAGAGAATGTTGTTGCAGTATACTGGTAGTTGCAGCAAAACGAACGAACTAGAAAGAAGAGAAAGTACTGGGTGCACCCGTATATATGAGGAACATAAAACATAGTACGGCGGTTGTTTCTCGTAGCTCACACGCAGAAAAATTTAAAGAAATGTAATTCCACAAGCATGGAGTGTTTTCGACTAATTTTATGAAAGAAATCGTAGCAGACGCGTCTTCTTGCGAGACAGCCATGATGCTATCACGAGATATCACGCAATACTTATTGGCCCCGAGACCAGCATGCCGTGTTGCTCTTACCGATACGATACCGGTCGCCACAAAATCGCTATCGTGCAAGTGAGCACTATTTTTGTCGCTTCAACTCGATCTTCACGCTTGCCACATGTTCATGTCCCGTTCATATCGTTTGATATATCTTATCACTTGTTGCATCACATATCGTATCTCCTTAGTGTGCACCGCGCCTAAAACATATCCACGATAGTTGTTCAAAATGGGCACTAATATTAAGTAAGCACAAACACGTTCTTTTTGTTCGGTTTTCATTGATTGTACGCATTAAAGAAAAAAGCGAATTTCTTCTCTGGTTTCAGAAATTCTTCCTATAAGTCCTTCTAAAGTGGTGAGTAGATTTAAGTTGCAATAAACTTTATTTTTTAGATATCCCCAGAGGAAATAATCCAAAGTCATACAGATTTGCGAAGCGGGCGAGCCAACGTATAGGATCGTGCGTGTTTAATCCATTTTCCCCAGTAATGCGATCTAGATTAACTCTTTATCATTTACAGTGCTGGACATCCATCTTGCTGAAACTATATCATTTGCCGGCGGGCAAGCAGTTCTGGGAGAACTTCACTTAAGAAATGAAGATATCTGATTGCGTTCACTATTTCATTGCAAAAAAAAAATAAAAATACGGACCTACAACTTGATCCATATTAGGCCGTACCACACAATTATAGAAAATTACTCTGAGACTCCATATCGGATATGTAATATCTCATTCATGGTTTTTATTTACCCATATTCGGAAATTCCATCTATTCTCAATAACTCCTACATAGATTTATATTCGCCACGCCATAAAATAATCTTTCAATACAAAACAAAGAATAAGTCAAAAAAATTAAACAAAAATTTTTCTTTAATTTCAAAATTAAATAACTCACCAATGGATTTTCCTCGGTCAGTAACCATTTTCATGAAAAAGAAAAGAAAAGAAAAAAGCTACTTTTAATATTCACTACTACTACTAGAATTGATAAGAAAAAATGTATGTGGTGCAATTTGAAATAAGAAACAAAGTTGGATTCGAAATAATTTATAGATCACATATTTGGTTCCTTGAAAAAATTTAGTATAGTATTCTTTAGAGGAAGACATGACCGCTACTGTTTCTCCAGTACCTCCTAAAAATCAATTTTCCCTGATAGGTATTTATGTATGTAGACGGATAATATGGAAGTTGAAAGGAAATCGTTGGTATCTTTTACGAGAAAATCGCAAAATAGCTTTCCGGTTGATGGAGTTTGGCCGAAACTTTCGAGTTGGATGTGCTGGGTAGTAGTACCTAAACAAAATAATAAGTTTGAGCCTTCAGTGATTTTTTTCGTTTTTTATTGTTCCACATTCACACACAAACAGACTATTCGCTAAAAACACTTGTTTTCGTAGGGACCACAAAACATATATTTCTAGTGAAAAGTTGGAGTGAAAATTTGACACGGTCGCAATACTTCCTCTCCCTTACTAGGCGTAAGTGGAAGAAAAAAAGAAGATTAATTGCCATAGAATAAACAATTTACAAATTTGTTCTGCTTAAATAGTGCTGCGCATGCGTCTTAGTAATTGAATAACTTGGCATACCACAACCATAAAAATATTTGTAAACGATAAACGGACTTCATTTTGTAAATTACTATAAAAAAAAAATTGTTATTGGCAAGCGAGATAAAAAAGAAACCTGCATAAGTCTACTTTAGTCTATGGTCTAAAAGCTCAAGGTCCTCACGCAGTATATGTTGATGACGTAACAACTTGCTATAGCTGGTGATCTCATATACAACACACCCCACCACCAGCTCTAACACTCTTAGACACAACCACCACGAGAGTGTCCGTACAGAGTGGCTGAATTGTACAAAACAAGAACTTACACATCCTTTTTCTATTCTGAATAGTGGTATCGCCATGGGGCATAGACAGTTCGTTCGATAGCCGGGCAACCATTAACGTCTCCTTCAATAATAATTTTCACAACCATTCTCCCTTGAAGTTGGTCCGTCTTCTTCTTTTTTTTCTTTTTAATCTTCTGACCGTTTGCTCCTTTAGCGCTATTAATTTATTTATCACATTGCTTACTCACCTTCCTTTCTAAATACACTCCCACCACTTGCCCGACCGCCCCCCTACAATGTATGCTGCAAATTCTGCATACCGTCTCTTAAGACTGTTTTTTTATGCTCTCTCTTTCTCTTCCTCCTTATTCTTCACCCTGCTATTAATAGAGCATTCGCAAGCCAGCACCAGCTACTGTCGACGATATTTCCCCACCTTCACATAGATTACAGATTGATGACGAAGGTGGTTAGAAATTTGGACACTCTGCCACTTTTAATTGTCCGAGATGATGCAACCTTGAATTAATTCTAAAGAAAACATGGCAGCTATTTTTAGGGAAGAAGAATTGTAATTTCTAATCGATATTTTCATGATAGATCGCTATGGAATAGAAAATTTGGAACTTCCGTCGCTTCTTTTCACTTTTTCTTTGTAAGAGGAAGTACTGCGCTCGTGCCAAATTTTCGAACTTGGATATTCATAGGAAATACTTTGGTACTTTTGGGTACCAATGTTTTTAGCAAATTGTCTAGAAACATATTTAGTCTTTAGAGGTGTCTATGTGAACAAAATATCTCAAAAACGACGCTGGACGCTCAAATATCAAATTCCGTTTAGCACCATCACATCTGACATAAGATTTTGTCCAAACCGGTCCATCAACCTGAAGTGTGACTTTACTGAATATGTATAATATATATGGTGTCCCATATAAACGGGCCACTTTTGAAGTAACTCTTAAACGAAGCTATATCAAAAAATGTGAACATAACGTTTGTTGAAGTATTTTCACATTATTTATAACATGGTTGAAAGTGGCTATTTCCTTTTGACCCCCACATTTTACTGCTGCATTAAAAACTATTAAAAAGATGAAGAAAAATGCCGTTAATTTCACTTCAATATTCCAGGCCGTTGCCGAGATATTCAATCATAAAGATTCAATTTTCGTCGTTTTTTTTCCTATTTTTCTGTTTCGTAAACTAAAATTAAAAGCGGATTTACTTATTAATTTCGAATAAATAAGAGAGTTCAAATGCTAATTAAAAGCTATTTTAAAACTATAAGGGACTTGAAAATCAGATAAAACATCATTAAAACAAAACACTATTCCAGTTTATATACAAAAATCGATAAACAAATATTTCCTTTTTATTCAAAATGACTTCCTCGGTTTAAACGGCACAAGCGCAGTTCGCTGCCCGTCATATGAAGTTGCTGATCGTATCATATCTGCCGGAATTGCTAAGCAGGTTTGGATTAAGTCTTCTCTAAGTGCTTCTGGAGTTGTTGGTTCCTTGGCATAAATTTTTTCTTGAGATATATCTAAAAAAAAGTAATCAGGAGGACTTAAATCTGGCGATCTGGAAGGCCAGCTTACCGGTCCCTGTCTTCCGATCCAGCGCTTACTGAACATGTGTCTGTTAATGTTTGGTGCGGAATGGTTGGAGACAAAACTACTGGCCCATACTTTCTGCCAAGTACCTTAAATGGGCAAGAATACGCTAATTTTATTTGCCAAGAGATACAACATTGCAGGATGTACAACATTGCAAAAGCACATGCAGGATGTGCGATTGAATGTCAGAACAAGAATGTGGTACCATAAAGATGGTTGTGGTGAGCACTGCCTTAGTGACGAGGAGAGAAGAGAATGAGATATTCAGTTGTTAACTGCACAAATCTAAATCTAACATTTTTATTTGTAAGTTTTTTTCTGAAAAAGATTATCTTAGGCAATTTTGCGGAATTTGTAGCGATAAATTTCAAATGTTATATGAAGAAGGCACAATGTTATGGGCGTTCTCTTCTGGACTACAATGTAATCACTGCTAATTTTTTAGAGGGTTTGTAGTCCCTCCTCTCCCTCTTTATGTATGTTAGGACACATAACTAAAATTTTAAGTTTAATACAAATTTATTTTGTATATAATTGTATTAAAAAGGTGTAAGAATGACTCTGGTCGGTCTTGTGACTATTATTTCATATCTGATTAATACGAGTCCCTTAAGTTTGGCTGATTTTCCTCTCTCTTCATACCTTTTAAGAGGAAATAAAGTGATCATGTCAAATTCATAATTATATTCTTGGGTTCTCGTGTTTGTTGGTCCCCTGAGTTCATCTCAAAAAAGGTTGTACCCCCTTGTTTTGGTACCACCAAGGGATCCACATATACGGATCTATGACAAAAATCCGTTTATTGAATTCATGTTTATTTAATCGTAATCGTATTTAATTGTAATCGTGTCAAATTTTCGATATCGAGTTTTCACCGGAAATATCCGTTTTGAGGTTCCCTGAGTCCAAAAAAGTGGTTTTTAGCAAATGGTGTGTGTGTGTGTGTGTATGTATGTATATATGTGAACAGCTTAGCTCAAAAACGAAAAACTGTAGAAAGTTGAAACATGATATTTCGTGTAGGTATCACCATGGCATCTGACAGTACTTTATCTGTCAAAAGTCCTCATCCGGAAGTACCACTTTACTAGTTTTTTTTATTTTTACTTTTTGCGTTTTTCTCAATAATGGCTCCGACGATTTTTTTGAAACTGGATTTATGAACTACACATACAAAGAGCTACAACTTTTAATTGAAACATTTCTATGGGAAAATTCATTTAAGGGCAGTTGTAGGGGTGGGGTGGGGTTAGGTTTCATCTAAAGTGCTATTTCAGTTTATTAGACAATTCTGTCATTTAAATAATGTTAATCAGAATTGAACATGTTGAAATCCCGAGTTTGAAAAAAACGGATAATCGGAAGTGTGTTTACTTCACCACGTTATTAAATGATTTTTTTCTCTTTTTCGCGATTTTCTCAAAAATTGTTTCGACGGTTTTCTCGAAACTTCTTATATAAACTAAACATACAAAGATCTATAACTTTTATTTAAAACATTTCTCTAAATTCATTTAGGGGCACTTTTGGAGGAAGGGTGGGATTATGTTTTTCTCTAAAGTGCTATAATAGTTGATTATACAATTCTACCCCCCAAACAAAATTAATTAGAAATAAATAGATGGCCAAAATTCCGAGTTTTAAGGAATTTAGTAAACTGGAAGTGCGCTTTTACTGAACAGTTTTTTTCAGTTTTCGATGAATCTCATTAAATTAAACACTAACTATAAAATTTGTCAATTATAATTTTGAGAATTGGAGTAAGAGAAAGTTTTGTGAGTGTGACACACCAGATTTTTTGTCTTCTGCATTTTCTCTAATATTGCTCCTAAGATCTTAGAATTCAGACTCCATATATACAATTTTGTAAAAATTTGTGGTTTTTTGAAATTGATTTTTGTGGAGTTTTAGGAGAGGTCTGATCTCACAATTTCCTCTCTAAGGGGCTGTTTTAAAATATGTAACTGATAAAATTGAAGAGAAATATATATTTTTAAATAAATATAAAATTAAACTTGATCGTATGAGGGACGTATTGATCTTGTGGTACATTGGAAAATATTTGTTGGTGTTTAGCTCATGTGCTCTGTTCACATCTGTTTGTGCATCTGTATTGTGGGCCTGAGAATGAAATGATTCATCATAAATTTATGTCAACATCACTTGGCCACCATCATCATTATTATTTTTATACTGATTAATGATATTTCTCCTACTTATTTTTGTGGTTTCATTTATATTTTTCTAAATAAATATTTACAATACTTTATGTAAATAAGAATGTTTATAATGTGAGTTTTTTTTTATGTAAATAAATTATGAGTGCAGTAAATAAATAATAGTTTATGCCCTATATTTATGTTGAATTAATAAAAAGTGAAGACGATCTGAGTGTTCAGTACTTTTGGGGCTCTTATTAGCTTTTACAACATTGAATAATTGAGAACATTTACGGTGGTAAGCGGAAGGAAACAACCCAAGACTTTCTCTCCTGCTTACGATAAAAAAAGTTTTTAGCGAATGGACTATATTGTATATTTCGGTCGGGAGGTTCTGAGGGAACAATAGCGTTATGCTTTCTTCTGAAGTATTACGTCAGTATAATGTATAGTTTTTATCACCTATGTATCATTAATATACATTAGAAGCATTGGTAGAATTTCAAATTTGAAGAAAATCGGTTTACCGGAAGTACGACTTTATAGGTTTTTGCGAGTTGTAAAATATTCTCCAAAACTGCTACAATTATATTCTTTAAACTTGGAATGCTAACTGCAACAGAGCTTTTTTATTTGAAACATTTTTTCCCTTGAAAATGTATTTTTGGAAGGGGATTGGAAGGTTTGTTAATTAAATTTAAATTTAAAATGAAAAACCTTTGTTGGTTATAATAAAGGATTACCCCACACGAGTCCGCTCAGGTATACAAGTATAACCTCTATCACCTTTTTTTTTATGGCCACTTCAAGTAAACATCGTAAACGTTGCAATTTTAAAGAAAGAAAATAATGGAGAGTTATTCCATTATAAAATGTTAATAATAATTGAATTTGTTACCAAAATTCCGAGTTCGAAGAAAATCGGTTGACCTGGAAGTCAGAATGATGTGTTTTTAAGTTATCCACGAATTTTGGATTACTTACGGAGCACGGCAGTCTCAGGGGATGACACATGGAGATTCTGTGGGTAGAAGGAAGTATCGCCAATATATATCCTCAGCAATTGCGACGTCGTCATCCAATGAAGATTCAATAGGCTGTGTTGTTATCAGTTAGGGGACGGAGCAATATCCATCTTAGAACC
The DNA here is from genome assembly GCA_011037195.1 of Triatoma infestans. Classification (NCBI taxonomy): domain Eukaryota; kingdom Metazoa; phylum Arthropoda; class Insecta; order Hemiptera; family Reduviidae; genus Triatoma; species Triatoma infestans. The sequence goes on along the minus strand of JAAEAF010007511.1, from coordinate 29,754 downwards.
AACCCTACAGGATTCTCGGATTCCTTGGGGAGCTCAGCTTGGAGAGGGTGCTGTAGATGAGCAAGGGAGTGCACTAGATCACCTGATGGTCGCAGTACATGAACCCTCAAAAAAAAAGAAGAAAATCCTGGAATTTCTTGATAACAAACTATACTGGTTTCTTATCAAGGCCTAACTCTTTCATATCGTACTACTCATATAAAGTCAAATTCTTTCATTTGAAATTTTCTTAAGAATAAATTGATTTTAATAGTTCTAGGGTAGCCCGGTCGACGCTAACTTCCAAAGAGACTTTTCATTGTAGTGTACGTTTCCTGCTACAGCTCCCCACCTTTAAAATACTGAAGTTAATTAAACATTTAGTTAAGATTATAGTAATTAGTCAGTGAAACCTTTGAGAAAGATACGATTGTTTGGCACCAGATTTTTTTTTTTATTGAACATAGAATCTATTTTATATGTTAATTTGATTTGTACCTCATTGATGACTGTAGTGGCTCAAGACCGACCTATTGTTGTTTGTACAGTAATCCACATTTCCTTGGTTTATCATCATTGATTTTCTGGACCACAGTGTGTGAGTGTGTGTACGAGCTGTTTACATCTGACTCATATCATTAAAGGTACTTGGTATAGGATCAAGTCGGCCATGGTCATACATGTTCAATGTTAAGGACTCTTTATTACAACCAGACACTTCCTACAATCACTTGTAATAATTAATCCCCGCCTACCCATTTTTTAATATTATCTACCTACTTCTACTGGCTACTGACCCATTTTTTTTTGTGATATGACTAATTATCTCTTAAAAATATTTATACGTACAAAAGATGAACTCAGTAGAATATAGAACTCTTGTGTTGATAACTAGTTTCATTATAACATAGGACACTTATTAGAGTTTTACAGCACTGTCTATGTGTTCTAGATTATTATTTGTTTTCTAGTTTTAGGAGACAGTGTTTAGTGATCGTTTAAATTGCAACCTTACTTAAATTTGACTTTTACTTTTATTTGAAATATTAATTTTACATTCTCTTACTCCTAGTAAGAGGAAGTATTACGATCGTGCAGATTTTCGAAATTGAGTTTTCACCGGAAATACACGTTTTGAGGTTCTCTGAATATAAAAAATGTTTTTAGCCAAAGGTGGTGTATGTGTGTGTGTGTGTGTGTGTGTGTGTGTGTGTGTGTGTGTTTGTGTGTTAACAGAAGTTCTCAAAAATGAAAAGTCGCAGGAAGTTCAAATTTGGTATTCAGTTTAGTACCGCATTCGTATACGAAGATTTCGGGCAAAATCCATCAACCGGAAGTGCGACTTGATTGAATTGTTTTTTTTCCGTTTTTCACAATTTTCTCAAAAACGGTTCCTAGGATTTTCTTTAAACTTTTTATACTAATCTACATAAATACCTATATCACTTTATTTGTAACATTTTCCCGGCTAAATTGATTTTTTGGAGGTTGTGGGGGGGAACAGTAGCATTATTATGCTTTTCTCTAAATTACCAATATATAGTTTTTACCTGATACAAAGATTTTCTCTAAATCTATCACTTTTATTGGAAATATTTTTCCAAAAAAAAAAAAATCTGGTGTGAAACACTCACGCAACTTTCTCTTACTCCAGTTCTCAAAATGATAATTGACAAATTTTATAGTTTGTGTACCAAATTTAATGAAATTCGTCGAAAACTGTAAAAACTGTTCAGTAAAAGCGCACTTCCGGTTTACAAATTTCTAGAAACTCGAAATTTTGGCATCTATTTATTCTAAATTAATTTTGTTTGGATGATAGAATTGTATAATCAACTATGATAGCACTTTAAAGAAAAAACATAACCCCACCCCTCCACCTAAAAGTGCCCTTAAATGAATTTTCCCACAGAAATGTTTTAAATAAAAGTTGTAGATCTTTGTATGTGTAGTTTATATAAGAAGTTTCAAGAAAATCATCGGAGCCATTTTTGAGAAAATCGCGAAAATGTGAAAAAAAAAAATCATTTATTAAAGTGGTAAAGTAAACTAACTTCCGGTCATCTGATTATTTTCAAACTCGAAATTTCAACAACATATTTAATTCTAATTAACATTATTTACATGACAGAATTGTACTAATAAACTGAAATAGCACTTTAGAGGAACCCCACCCCACCCCCCAAAAGTACTCTTAAATGAATTTTTTCGGAGAAATGTTCCAAATAAAAGTTGTAACTCTTTTGTATGTATAGTTGATGTACCAAGTTTCATGAAAATCGTTGAAGCCAATTTTTAAGAAAATTGCAAAAAAGTAAAAAAAAAAAAAACAAACTAGTAAAGTGGTACTTTCGGTTGAGGAATTTTGACGTATAACGTACTGTCAGATCCCATGGTGATACTTAAACGGAATATCAAGTTTCAATTTTCTACGGTTTTTTGTTTCTGAGGTATGCGGTTTACATACACACACACACACACACACACAGACCTTTTTCTAAAAACCACTTTTTTGGACTCAGGGGACCTCAAAACGGATACTTCCGTTCATATACTCCCCAATTAAATATATATATATATAATTGATTAAGAGGAGTAAGAGAAAGTTGTGTGTGACAGATTTTTCTTGTTTTGTTTATTTACAGAATTAGTTTTTAACGTTGGGGCAGTTTCTTTTAAAGTTCACACTATTTTTATTATTGTATTTTCCCCGCTTTTAAAGAATATATACATTTTTTTGCCCATCAGTTTTTTTAAGGAGACATGCCCCGATGAAGAAAGCACTCCCCTCCCCCTCCCCCCACTGCCTCTGAACATCATGCTCTAATTCTTCTCCTCTCCAACATAAAGTACATACACTCTGTCTTCTTTTAACTGCTTGTACAGAGAGAGAGATGGAGTGAGTAACGAACAGCTTCTTTCGTCCGTCCTACAGCCCATCATAATCATTCTCTTTTATTATTCTTTGTTCTTTGATGAAGAGAAAAATATATTTTGGGGTAAATATGTGGCAGAGGGGAAAAATACGCCTATGAAATATATTTTCGTGTTTATTCACACACACCCAATAAGTGCATTCTTTCATTTTCTTCTCAGTGTTGATATACTGTAATATAATACATGCTTTACAAATATTTGAATTACTTTACTTTCCACATAAATTGTGTAAAATAACTATTTTTCTTATTATTATTATGTAACCATGACCTCATTCTGCATTAGATCACTATATTTAAAGTCAATTAATGGTTGACAGGTTGTTAAAAAGTATGAGAGGTTTTTATATACAAGGTTATTCGTATTTTTTTGTCTTTCAGTTTTTAAAACAATAATTTTTTATTTTATTATAATACTCTTTCTAATTTCATTTTTAGTTAAAAAAAAAAATCTCGTGTGAAATAAACACATTCATACGATTTTCTCTTTACTGCTTATTAATATAATTATGTAAAAAATGAAAAAATTTCTTTACACTCCAAATTTTACTACTTTGACCCTAAACTGGACATAGAGTTAGTGGGGGGGGGCTAGTATTACTCAGGCAGGTAGACGAAAGAGTGATTCCATTCTAGAAGAGAACGCCAATAACATTCAACCAACCTCACTTTAATTATCTAGTACCAATTTTTTTCGGAAATATGTTAAGTATAGAAGTGATAAACTCTGCAGTTAGTAGTATACCAAGTCATCTTTAATTAAATTAATTAAAAATATGTATTTATTGTTGTAACGGCAAGAGAGAGAACACAGGCCCGACCGAGAGAAAACAGGCACTCTCTGGTACTCTCTGTTAAGCAGGCTAGCTAGAGTGGGAGAACCTGTATATAAGCCAGTGAGAGATATACATATAGCTATCTATCAGATTCAACCATACATCGCATCGTGTCATATCTCCGCTCTTACCTTTTATTCTATAAAATCATTACAAGTCCAGTGCAGTGTGTATAAACTTATAGCTATATTATAACAGATCTTCATATCTCGTCTAATTCATCAAACCTAATTTCTCTCCTCATCAACTACATTATATTGGTGGCAGCGTTTGAGAATCCCGCTTCAGCTTCAACATTTTCGAAGATAAAGGTAAGAGTAGAGATATGACACGATGCGATGTATGGTTGAATCTGATAGAAAGCTATATGTATATCTCTCACTGGCTTACATACAGGTTCTCCCACTCCTGCCTGCTTAAGTCAGAGAGTACCAGGGAGGGCCTGTTTTCTCTCGGTCGGGCCTGTGTTCTCTCTCTTGCCGTTACATTGTCAAATATATACAATATTTACAAAGTGCTTTAAGAGTACCAGATACATCTTTTCCCCTTTCTTTATACAAATACACTTGACTATTTTATTAAGCAAGTAGGTTTGGTGGGAAAAATGACAAATAAAAAACCCGACTCTAACACAACCTATTACTATTGTGGTGGACTAATTATATGTCTTATTCTTTTATGTTTATAGCAGCTCCTAGTGTTGTAAACTGCCTATACTTTTAATTAATGTATTGTCATTAATTGAAGTTTTTGCAAAAAAACTGGCAACAAGTTTCTCTCAGTATATCTTTGATGTACTGTACCTCCGTTTTCTCATGCAATTTTTCTAATTGGGGTATATCTAGGAGCCAAATCATCTTTGAGAAAATTCCACAAAAACCCAAAAATCTAACTTGTAAAGTTCAACTTCCTGTAAATCGATTTTCTTCAAATTTGGAATTATAGCCATACATCTAATTTTTTATTAATGTTGGGTTTATTCTGTAACGGCAAGAGAGAGAGAACACAAGCCCCGAAAACAGACTCTCTCTGGTACTCTCTCCACTGGCTGTATATCCAGGTTTTCCCCACTATAGCCTGCCTTAAGTGAGAGAGTACCAGAGAGAGTCTGTTTTCTCGGTCGGGCTTGTGTTATCTCTCTCTTGCCGTTTCATCAATGAGAGAGAACACAAGCCGACCGAGAGAAAAACAGACTCTCTCTGGTACTCTCTCACTTAAGCAGGCTAGAGTAGGTAAAACCTGTATATAAGCCAGTGAGAGATCTAGACAGGATCAATCTATCAGATTCAACCATACATCGCATCGTGTCATATCATCGTCCGAACTCTACTCTCACCCTTTATTCTATAAAATCATTACAAGTTCAGTGCAGTTTGTGTAAGCTTATGCCATATTATAACAGTGTCTTCAGATCTCGTCTAATTAATCAAACCTAATTTCTCTCCTCATCAAATCCATTATAATTCCAATATAAAGAAATGTTCTCGATACGGCTACGCACATGCGCAGTGGAGAGAATGTGTTCCAATTGCAAGGTTATCGTTTAGAGAACGATAATTTTTGTGCCCCAACCCCATGTAGAATTTTCCGTGAACGGTGATTTCGATACCCGGCTTAAAAAGCAAGTACTAGTGGAACTGGTATGCGCATTGAATGTTACAGCGGTGTTATTTATGTTGGCTCGATAAAATTAAGGTTATGAACACTAAAATCCACAGACCTTTAAATCGATTGATAAAGCAGTAACAAAACCGTTCCAACTCGCATTCAATTTGGTACCAATTCCAGAAAGCTGGTTGTTGGTCAGCGTCTGCGCACAGAATCCGTAAAAACTATTTCGATAACGATTCCAATTTGTGTGTTGGTACAAACCTATTATGTAGGTGGCAGTACGATATTGAAGTGGTACTTTAGCTTAGCCGCTACTGCTCCCCCCCCCCCCCGGGTTCATGAACCCCACAAAATATTTATAGTTAGTATTCAAAGTTTAAAGAAAAATCTCTGGAGCGGTTTTTTGTGAAAATCGTGAAAAACTGAAGGAAAAAAAATAAGTTAATTGCATTTCCGGCTAATGAATTTTGTCCCGAAATCTTCGTATTAGCTGCGTGTAAAAAAGTACCATCACGGAATTCGTTACAATTTTTTTTTTTTGCAAAAACATGTATTTCCGGTAAAAACTTAATTTCAAAAAATTTGACCCGATCACAATAAAAGCACAAGGACTGAGAGGAAGTTAGAAAAAAAAAACTATTGGAATATAGTTAAATTTGTTTTAAATATTTTAACATATTGTTAAAAGTTTTTCTTATCGTAAATTTTAAAACAAGGACAAATAAATTATTTAAGTAGATTGTTTGAAGTAGTTCTTTATTTTTATAATATAGTATATTAAATTTTTATTCTTAATTATAAACTGATATATTTGAATGGGGAGATTATTTTAAGTTAATTACAGCGTGTTTGAGTTACTGCCATGCAAACTGACAGATAAGGTCTGAGAAGCATATTGATAACAAAGCAAGTTATAGATAATAATAATAACAATAATAATAGTCTTTATTTCACGCTTCATAATAACAAAAATTAAACATTAATTTTTGTAAAACATATTCATGGCCTTTTTAAGACACTATCTTACTTCTTAGTTTTTTAAGACACTGTCTTCTTACTTAACATTAAAAAAAAGTAATATATTTTTATAAACTAAATATGAAAATAAAAAGTTCCCTTTACAATGATTAAATAATTATTAATTTTAATAATACTGTGTAAAATATGGGACAAAGGAAAAATTCTTTAAAATTGCAAGGTTTACAAATGTTTAGTAGTTGGGCTGGCCAAAAAGAAAAACAAAAAAAATTGGTGGCGGTTGGTGTGTGCCATAGTAGGCGCCCTCTGCCTCAAGACCCTGTAGTGCCAGTCAGTGTAAATTCAAACGTAACTGAGAGGCCCCCAAAGAAAATCTACTAAAATCATTTTCTTTTTGTAAATTGTTTCAAATAAAAGTGATCCATTATCATATTTGCATTGAGCATTTCAGTTTTTAAAAGAAAATTGTTATAGCCGTTTTCGAGAAAATTCCAAAATATCTGGAAATACTTATTCTGAAAAGTCGCATTTCCTGTTAACCGATTTTCTTAAAAATTTGGTAATTTATCAAATTTAGAATTTCGTCTCGAAAACGACTTATTTGTAATATTTTTCCGAAAAAAAAGAAGGTCTTTAGCTAGTTCTGCGGAATTGGGGACGTTTAATTTCTACTGTTATATGCGATAGGTTCATTGTTATTGGCACTCTCTGCTGGACTACAATGTCATTACTTTTACTGCCTTATTAATTAAGTAACATTCCAAATTTAAAGCAAAATTTACGTAATTTAAAATTCAGTCTCTTACAGTAGTTAGTTAGTTAGCAGAAAGTGTGTGAGTGTTTCATGAGAACTGTTATATTGGGCAAAAATTTGGCAATAAAATAGGCCCATTAGTACAAAGTTGATAACCATCTGAGGAGGGATATCGTTATTTCACTAATTTAAAACGATTATATCTCGATTAATTTGCTTTTTTTTAAAAAAAATAAATAGGATCGATTTTTTTATAAAATACGTCATTTTGAGGTTCAGTAACTTCTGAAAAGTCTTTTTTTTCTTCTTATTTTTTTTATTTCTAAAGAAATGTTAGTTTTGCAGAATTTAGTATGTAAGATATGTTACGAGACATTATTAGATGGAAAGGTGTTACCAAGAGAAATCCACTGCGATTTACCAGATTACTGTTGGCTTACTTGTGTTTTCTTGGAGGTTTATAAAGATTTTGTATGTTTGTCTATTAGTTTTGGTCTGAGCAGTAAACCCAAATAGTAGTATATATCAACTACTTCCTGTTTGTATATAATTAACTATTGGAATAACCTCAAGAATGCTAAGATCCAGGAAAAAGTGGTCAATCCACTGGATGAATTTACAGGAAGTAAAAGTCCAAAACAAAAAGAAGCTAGAACCAGTTCGTAGTATTTTACTTGTATATTTTTATTTTGTTTATTAAGTAATTGCTTAATTACTGTGCAATAAACTTTCTATTAATTAGAGGAAGTAGGAACAGTTTTATGATAGAAATTAAATAGTTAAAAAGATATCTTCTATGTTTTTTAGTGAACGGAACCCTAGTTTTCCTAGTTATTACCCAGACTTCAAGGGAATAATTGCCTTATATCTTTTTACAACATTCACTTAGAACACTCTTATAAATAAACTATTATTAAATATAACAAAAAAAAAATGTTGCATAAAACTACAACAACTGTTGTTAAATACAAAAGTGCATTGTTTTGTATTTTAAACAAAGAAAGGTTGGTGTTCTTATTGTTCCCCATTTTGGACAGTGTTTTATTTTTTTTGTTGTACTTTTTTATTATTATTGTTGCCAGTTCTCTCTAGTGTACAGTTTGTTAACTAATAATAATTCTACGTTGAGTAATTTTACCCCGGCTCCTATATACTCTTGCATGTGTTTGTGAATGAGCTTTTGTTCTTTTTATTATCTTATATCTATATACATATAATTTACTGTTTCCATGGTGTTTTCTCCAAGGTTTTCTAACATTATTCAACATTGAGTTCTCACAGGAAATTCATGATTTGAGATTCTAAGAATTAGAAGAAAATACTGGTTTTTAGAGAATGACAAATGAAAATAAAAGAAAGAAATATGCCGAGAAGTTCACTTTGGGAAGTTAAAATTCTGTTTAAAAAAATTTGGCGGGAAGTTCAGTTTAGCAAGTTAAAATTCCGCTTATCCCTATATATAGTCAATGATTAGCTTCTCATCTTTGGTGCGGGGTATCTGGATTAGATTTCAGTGAAGGCTTTATAAGTTTAACAATACCAGGTTAGCCCCAGCTTCCTGAAAAAAAGTGGGAAACCAGGTAGCGAAAGCCAGAACCAAAACGGCGATGGTTGATTGTGACGTGCTTACTAAAAGTCACTGCAAATAAATAATCACCGTCTGGTAGGTCTTGGAGTCTTCAAAGGCAGTTGAGACCAAAGTTTAGTTTAGTTTTCAAAATTCCTTGGTTAACACCAGGGTGATCTGAATTGCATTATTATTCTTAATTTTATCATTGGGTGTTGGAAGGCGCGTGACCTAAACCAATATAGGTTCTTATTGCCCCATTACTCCCCCAAATATTCATAAGAGAGCCCCTCGTAAATATACGGAACCTAGTATTGGCAAAAACTGGAACACTAGCAAGTGATTACCGTTTCTTAATTGTTTGAAGGGCATATATGTAGGGCAGGGATTAACTCAGTGGTATCGCATATGTCACGCTGGTTCGAGTCCAGTATTTGCTCCCCTTAGATTTTCTCTTCTTAGGAGCCCCTACAGCTGAAATTCCTCCGATGGGCAATACTGAGAAAGCTCCGGGCCCCATTGACCACAGATATTGACGCGCCTTAAATTTTCAAAATGAGAGAAAGTAAAAAAAACAGAGCCTTTACGTGAGTTATTTACTAATAAACTTCTTTTTATAGTAATTGAACAAATTGTTTGGCATTCATAATTAATTACATAATAATACTTGTATATATATGTATATTTTGAAAAGGTCAAATTATTATTTATTTATTCATTCCTTTAAAATATATAACTAAAAAAAAAAGATACTCTCATAACAAGTATTACTAGTTTTTTACAACTTCGATATAATTAATTATAGTTTTATCTTTCACACTATTTGTTATGAAACTATTTATTTATTTATTTTAAGAATCTGTTGCATTTATTTCTGTTTAATACACGTATGCAAAAATTACTTTAGTTACAACTTTCCATGCCTCCTGCGACTATTTTATCTCATCCCGATCGTGTCAAATTTTTGAAATTTAGTTTTCACCGGAAATAGATGTTTTTTGAGGTCCCCTGAGTTCGAAAAAGTGGTTAGCACACTCAAAAAAGGAAAATCGCCGAAAGCGGAATCTTGGTATTTCATTTAGGTTCTATCAGAGGACAGGATGATAAGGCTTTAGTCAAAATGGTCGACCGGATGTACCACTTTATGAATAGATTTCCTTTCAGTTTTTTTTGTGTGTGAATTTCACGAAAATGGCTTCCAACAAATTATCTTCAAACTTGTTATATCAACTACAAATATAAAAAGCTACAATTTTTATTTCAAACATTTTCCAAAAACAATTCATTTAAGATGATGTGTTCTGACGTGACGTGATGGGTGACGTTACGCTTCCCTCCGAATTATACGATTCTATCGTGTTTATTATTTACTAGGTGTATCGGAAATACAATTTTTTTATTATATTTCGGAAGCGCATATAAATATTTTCGGTTATGTGTAAAATTTGTGTAACCAAGTAAAACCAGAAATATGTAAATTGCAGTAAGAGAAAGGCGTGTGAGGGCTTCACACCAGATATTATTTTTTCTTACTCCAGTAAGAGAAAGTATTATAGTCGTTTCAAATTTTCAATATCGAGTTTTTACCGGAAATATCCGTTTTGAGGTCCCCTGAGTCCAAAAAAGTGGTTTTCCGAAAATGGTCTGTGTGTGTGTGTATGAACAGCATAGCTCAAAAACGAAAAGGTATCACCATGGGATCCGACGGTACGTTTTCTGTCAAAATTCCTCAACCGGAAGTACCACTTTACTGTATAGTTTTTTTTTTACTTTTTTGCAATTTTCTCAAAAATGGCTCCAACGATTGTCTTTAAACTTGTCATATCAACTACACATACAAAGAGCTACAACTTTTCTTTGAAACATTTCGCTGGAAAAATTCATTTAAGGGTACTTTTGGAAGAGAGATGGGGTTACGGTTTCCTCTAAAGTGCTATTTCAGTTTATTACACAATTCTATCATCTGAATAATATTAATTAGAATTAAATATGTTGTTGAAATTCCGAGTTTAAAAAAAAATCGGATGACCGGAATTACGTTTTTACTGAAATGTGTTTTTCAGTTTTTATTCAGTTCTCTAGTATTTTCTCTAAAACGGCTCCAATTATTTTCTTTAAACTATGAATGTGAATTACACATATAAAGAGCTTACAACTTCAATTTGTAACATTTCTGATGGTAAAGTCATTTAAGAGGGCTTTTGGGGGAGGGATGGGGTATGTTTTTCTCCTAAGTGCTATCATAGTTGATTATACAATTCTACAATCCAAACAAAATTAGAAATTACTAGATGATCAAAATTCCGAGTTTCAAGAAAATTAGTAAACAGAAAATGCGCTTTTACTGTACAGTTTTTTCAGATTTCGACGAACTCCGACGAATTTCATTAAATTGAATACCCTAACTAGAAGTTTGAAAACTGGAGTAAGAGAAAGTTGTGTGAGTGTATCACATCTGATTTTGTTTGTTTGTTTATGTTTCAAATAACAAAAATAAAACACTTACATATTGCATTGTGGGAAAACAAACTCAAAATAAAATTTATTTTATTTATTTTTTATTATTATAAAATAAATTTATACATACCATAAAAAGCATAAATTTTCAGTTTTTTTACTGAAAAAAAAAAAAAGAATGAACCCCCCCGTCATTTTTAACATCTGTCAGGCGACATTGTAATATGGATGTCAATAGAAAAGAGAGGTTACTAGAACTGTTATCAAAAATAATAATTTAGAAGGTAAAGTGTGACTTTTAAGACCATTAATTAGTATGACATTGCGTGTGCTAAGCTCATTACATAGACACGTTCCATTATTACTTTAGTTCCCCCTTCCATTTTCACTAAAAAAGAATTTTTTTTTTTTTAAATAAACATTTTCAAGCCATACATTCCGTATTTATGTGCATTCCTTTCTTCTTTTTTTCAAGATTACGTAATAACGTAAATTATTACATATTTTTTGTCTGCTCAACTTGTCGTCATGTTTTAGACTTGACCACTTTTTTAGCCGTGCGTCGTAAGAGACAATTAGTAGACTCTCACATTAAAGGGCTTTATCTTAATTATTGCAAAAAATCGCAGAAAGATTAAACTTAATATTCCATAGTATCTGACACGAAAGTATCTATCATTCAGTAAGTTTCAATCCACCAACTGAAAGTGCAACTTTGCTGAAAGGTTTTATTTTCTCAGTTTTTCGCGATTTTCTCAAAAATAAATCCCATTATTTTCGTTAAACTTCGTATTCTTTCTGTACACATAAGTGCCTATCACTTTTATTTGAAACATATTTTTTCCATGCAAATAGATTTATGGGGATTTTCCGAGGAAGCAGTAACATTCCGCTGAAAATCAGACTTAGTGAAATAAAACTTCCCAAAAAAGCCACTTCTATCAAGTAGAGTAAAGTAATGGCTATTTTCTTTAGGCGGGCTTAAAGACAAACTACCAATTAGGTGTTGTGGGCGGGGGGCGCAAGCACCTACTTTATATTAACATTTTTTAAACGAATATAAAATTTAGTAGTTATACGCGGGACTCGAACTGGCCCATCTCTCATTACCAAGTGGGAGATAACTACAACACTAAGTCATCCTTATCAAGAAGACATAATAGACAAAAATCTATAATATAGATGCATTCAAGATTAAAAGAGACAGTACTTTTAATAAATAGAGAAATCAATTATGAAACATCAAGAAAACTTGACCATCTGAATATTAATGGGACACTTATTTATGCATTAATCATAATAAAGCAATTCTTTTCTATATGAATAATATGGTGATATCGTATAGAATATTAAATATGTAGTTAGCCTTTGGGAATTCTCTGTCCGCATTTTTCTTTATTGCACTTGTTAATTTCTAATTTTAAAATGACGGTTCAGAAAATTGACAGGACCCTATGCTTAACAATAATATTCTTGCTAGAATGGATACTGTAGGTAACAAGTGAGCCTATATAATAGGGTCATCTGGCTCTGTCATTGCAGACTGAGGAAGAGACACCGTTCCAGGTTCTCTCTGGCATGCAAGGTCCAGGGCTAAAGCGAGATTCCTCCAATTATTTGTCGGTCTGGTATAAATTTTCTTGAAACTCGGAATTTTGGCCATCTATTTATTTCTAATTAATTTTGTTTGGATGATAGAATTGTATAATCAACATGATAGCACTTTAGAGAAAAACCTAACCCCCACCCCTCCCCCATAACTCCCTTAAATGAATTTTCCCAGAGAAACATTTCAAATAAAAGTTGTAGCTCTTTGTATGTGTAGTTGATATACGTACCAAGTTTGAAGAAAATCGTCGGAGCTATTTTTGAGAAAAATGCAAAAAAGTAAAAAAACTAACAAGTAACGTGGTACTTCCGGTCCGAATTTTGACAGATGACCCACTGTCAGATGCCATGGTGATACCTAAACAGAATATCAAGTTTCAACTTTCTACGGTTTTTAATTTTTGAGCTATGCTATTCACAGACACACACACCACACAGACCATTTGCTAAAAACAACTTTTTTTGACTCAGGGGTCCTCAAAACGGATATTTCCGGTGAAAACTCGATATCGAAAATTTGACACGATTACAATACTTCCTCTTACTAGGAGTAAGAGAAAGTAATAGAACATATAAAATAAAAAATAGAATATATAAAAAGATAATAAGTATTTAGAGATATAAACATTATACAAATATATATACAAATACAACAAACAATAACATGTACAAATATAAGAGACAATACAGTAAAAAGTGCATAAAACTATGAATTTAATGAAAGAATAACCAATTAGAAACTAGGTAAAAGGGAGATCGTAAAAAATAAAAGCAATAAATGAATTTGGCTTTATAGATAAATACTCTTTCTTAAATTCAGAAATAAGTAACAATGATTTATCTAAAAATATAGGTGTGTATAATGTAAATATTCATTACAAACACAAAAGAATTAAGTATATCTTAAGTAGCTAAGTTTTTATCTAAAATTCTCTCTTAATCTTATTTTTGTATTAGGTTTTTGTTCGTCCTTTTCCTAATATTGGAATAGTCCTGCTTACTCTTTTATTTTGAATCTCAGTTAAAACTATAGATCCTTTTCTGGCACTCTAATTTATTGTAAATATGTATTGGACGTAAAATAAAGAATATTATAATTATTATTATATATAACTAATATAAGTAACAATCTATTATAAATGCAAAAAATATCTAGTAATAACTAAATTTATGTAATATGTTCAGTTGCAAGTGGTTGTTCATGTATTTTCAATTCTTTTCTATTCTGTTGTTAATTAGGATATTTGTTTAGTAACGCTTTTATTCTGTACTATTTAGTATTTAGTTTAGTTTATTTAATTGTTCAACTTTAATAGAAATCTTCATCTCACATTCTGATCTAATTGATACCTTTGAGTAAATTGAACAAATAAAAATAAATCTGAACTGATCCGGCGATATTTCTATTTCTTTCCTCTTACTCCTAGTGATGATAATGCTAAGAGGAAATATTGCGATTGGGACAAATTCTCGAAATTGATTTTTTCACCAGACATACTTGTTTCGAAATCCCAAGAGTGAGAGAAAAAGTTTTACAGCGAACTGGGCCGTGTGTGTGTGTGTCGAATAACGTCAAAACTGATATTCCATTTAGATATTACCACCGCATCAGAGGTTGAGGTTTATTCGCGAAAATTCTAAAAAACTTAAAAACCTTTTGTGTAAAGTCGCACTTCCGGTAAACAGATTTTCTTCCAATTTCGAGTTTTAGCAATACATTAATATTATATAGGTGTTCAAACTATATATTGTGTAGAAATCGTTTAATCTCAACCGTTTCCTCCAAAACCCCTAAAAAAAACATATTTTCCTAGGAAAATATTTCCCAGGTTTAAAGAAAATTAAAAAGAACAGTTTGAAGAAAATCCTGGAAGCCATTCTTGAAAAAATCGCGTAAAACTAAAAAAAAAAAACAACTGAACAGCCATACTTCCGGTTGATGGGTTTTCCCAAAAGCCATCGCGGTGGAATTCGCTAATTGTTTTTGCACTCAGGGAAACTCTTAACACATGGATTTCCGGTGAAAACCTATTTTCGAAAATTTGACACAATTATAATATAGTTTCACTTACTCACGGGAGTAAGAAGAGAAAGTAAAAAGTATGGTTCCACATCAACGTTCGTATCTTGTATCTTTACAGTGACTATAATACATGGATGGTGGGGGAGGGGGATTCAAGAAATTTTGTTCGACTTCTTAGTGTCAATATTTTCCTTTATAACAGAATGGCTGGCCAATCAGATTGGCTGTTTGTTTAGTTGTGTTTGTTGTGCTCACCTTGAAGTATGACCTGAATATAAAGCCTCCTTCTCCCAGTCTTTTCTCTTCCCACTTCAGTTTCTCTTCTTTATACGCTTTGTAATCAATAGTCGGACTGTCCAACTCTTTTTCATAATTTTCTTGTTTTATTGATATCACTTTTAGAAAGGCCATATTTTAATAATCTAACTTTAAATTCCTTTTAAAATTTGAGTATTTAAGTATCTTTTCATCACTTCCCCAGTTCCTACAATGTGGCGACCCATAAATCACTGGTTTATAGCTAATATTCATCAAATGTAAACAAATAACATCATTTATCTAACTGGATTAATCAATCCCCAACAATACTTGTAACTTAAATTAAGCCCAAAGTTTCATATCACTTAGAATTTCACTAAAGTTAATTTTTCTCCGGAGAAAAATTTGGTAGGTTTATATAATACAGTAAGTGCATTCAACCGTTGCATTTCGTTCAGAGAAAATCCTGAAAAATTGAAAAACCTATTCGGTGAAGTCGCACTTACGATTATTATTTTCTAGAAAGTAAAATAGCACACTTTATTAGAGGAAAGCTTAACATTTCCGTTAACATGTAAGCTTTCCTCTAAAATATCTCATCAGTGTATATTTTTGATATATTAAGGTACATTAGATGCTTTGCTAGAATTCCACATTTGAAGAAAATCTGGTACTGGTAAACTGGAAGAGTGCAACTTTACAGATTTAAGTTTTTGAGTTTTTTGGGGGAATTTTTGTCGAAAACTGCTACAATCAATTTTCTTTAACCTAACTGCAAGGATTGTTTCAATCATTCATTATTATTATTATTATTATTATTATTATTATTAGTATTATTATTATTATAACTGGGTGCCTACCGGTCTGGGACTTAAGCCTATGTGGCTCTTATCCCCCCAATAACCCCCCTATGGATCTCCCCCGGTAGTCTACCGGTTTGTTCACAATGTTCTAAAATATCTTTCAACTCCAACCCTCCCAGGCAATCCCGCGAGAGTAATGCCCTCCCAAATACCAAAACCTAGTAACCAGCGAAACGGTGACACTGACATATAAATAGAGATACACCGTTTCCCTACTCCCTCATCACAGTTCTGGCAAATGGTTCTTCCCTATATTAAGCAAATGACTAGCCACCCCCATATCCAGTTTGTCAGTCACCACACCCACCAAGGTCCTCAGTCCTATCCTACTAAAGGACAGGAGGTAATCTAAAACCTCCTCCTTAGTCCCTTTGATGTATCTTTTAGGCACCACTGCGTGCCATTCATTTGAAAGATTTTAGGGGGGAAAAAGTATTTATAACAGTTTTGCGGGACCTGTCAGTTAAGTTACAATTTGAATGGTGCCCGGTATAGGGTGCGCTCTAGCTACCCTCATGATATCTACTGCGTAAGATATGTGCTCTACTCTAGTAAGTAAAACTTAAGGGTTTTTTTTTTTTGGTCAGTGGGTGGTACGGAGGGCGGAGCCTCCTGGAAAAGAGATTACTGAATGTCTTACTCTAGTAAGTAACTACCCGTTGCTCAAAATAAAAAGCCTTAGCCGGCCAAACTCGAAAATAAGTGGATTACTGTTCTATTTTCCCGTGCTTTAAGGGACGACCATAAGTAAAATTCAACTGTGCTAATAAATGTTTTGAAAATAATAGTTTTAATTTGATTCTTGTGGATATTGCATTCTAAACCAAAATCATGACGGTAGAGCGCACTCTACACCGGCACCATTTGAACTGCCATTACAAGGTAGGTTGGTTGTTGAAACAGAGGTGCTGCCACACAGGTCACATTTTTTTTTTTTTTGCAATGTCAACTAAACGGTTGTACAAAATTGTAATTTTAAAGAAAATTTCTCAATTAAATTGTAGTAATTGCAATAAAAGAAAGTGTCGTATGAATGGAAAACATTCGTATTTCCTTTATTACACAGTTAAGATTAAGTAATAAATGTGCTCTGAAAAACCTCACTCTTATTTCATTTTATCAAATTTTGATTCGTTAATTTTTTACTTAATTAGTAAAAAATTGAAAAAACAAAGTTTTAAATGAAAGAATTCAAAGAAAATAAACAGAAAATTAGCTGATATTTGCGTTCTTGTCCAACTATAGTGAATATACTTATCGCAATACTAGGTGAAAATTATATAGTTAACTATATGAATGTTAATACGAAAACTTGTTATGCATTAATTCACATTACTCTGATCATTTCTTTTAATTGTGAATAATAATGAGGATGTATACTGAATAATTAAATCTATTTAAAATTTTATAATTATTCAGTATTAGTTTCATAGTTTTTTTTTTTTCATTTTGTAACCAAATTGTTTAATAAATAAAATTAGTGACACAGTACTGTTGCTTTGTAATTTTGTATATAAATTAACAAATATCAAAGGTAAGAAATCAACCGATTATCTTACCTTATCTTTCGTACAAAACTAGGTATTTGTGTAACATATTTAATTGTAGCCATCACTCCTTAGAGGCCATGGGGATGATATAATAAATGCTTTTCAGATGAAAATTTACTACTTGAAGCTTCCTCATAAAAAAATTAAAAACACAACTTTTTCTTCTTACTGCAGATAATAAAATTGTAATTGACAAATTTTATAGTTAGTATCACGAAATTTAATGAAATTCGTCGGTGTTTTCATGAGGAACACCGCGAAAACTGAAAAAAAAAAAAAACTGTTCAGTAGAAATGTACTTCCGGTTAACCGATTTTCTCCGAACTCGAAATATTGGCAATATATTTAATTCTATTTAATGGTGTTTATATGGCACAATTAGATAATAAATCGAAATAGCAATTTAGAGGAAAAAACAACTCCAACCCACTCTCAATAGCCCCCTTAAATGACTTTACTCAGAGAATTTTTTTAAATAAAAGTTGTACCTCTTTGTATGTGCACTTCACATAGTTTGTTTGAAGAAAATCGTTGGAGCCGTTTTAGGGAAAATAGCAGGAAACTGAAAAATACTTTTCGGTAAAAACTTAGAATGTCAACATTATATTTCATTCTAATTGATGTTATTTAGGTGATGGAATTGTGTAATACACTGAAATAGCACTTTAGAGGACAACCCACCGTCCCCTTCCCCTAAAAGTGCCCTTAAATGAATTTTCCCTGAGAAATGTTTCAATTAAAAGTTGTAGCTCGTTATATGAGTAGTTGATATACCAAGTTTAAACAGAATCGTTGGAGACATTTTCGAGAGAATTGCAAAAAAGTGAAATGAAATCATATTTATAAAGTGGTACATCTGGTCGGCCATTTACAATATGTAAACCTTGATACATAAACAAAATATCAATTTTAATCTTTCTATACATTAGAATATTATTCTATATTTCGTTTTTCAGCCCCTTGTTATTTTTCCTTTAACTGGTGGATATTCTGGAGTTCTTCAAAAGTAATGGTGTACAGGGCACCAATCGTGACCTATTAAAGATTCCTTTACGCCGATGACATTGTCTTGCTGGCATCTTCTGAGTGGGAAGTCCAATCAAATTTATACATTCTTGAAGACTACTGTCAAGCTAACTCTCTTACTGTGAATACTAAGAAAACTCATGTTTTTTTAGAGGGGGTAGTGTAAGGAAAACATGGAGTTTCTTGTTTGGCCAATCTAAAATACAAGTTGTAAATTCGGCCATTTATTTGGGTGTACCATTTTCCACTTCAGCAAAGTTTTATCAGGCCTCAAAGTATTTTCTCTCTAAATTTTATATAGCTCAATCATCTGTTCGAAATATTTTAAAATCAAGTAGGTCTGATTCCTGGAATAGTAAATGCCAGTTGTTTGATTCTTTGGTTGAGAGTGTTGCTTTGTATGGTAGCGAAGTTTGGGGTTGTCTGTACGGAGATATATTAGAGCGAGGACAATTGAAATTCTTTAAGTACATATTAAGAGTCCCCTCTAATGTCCCAAGGGCTTATATCAGACTAGAGTGTGGCCGGACTCATATTAAGTTTAGAATCTTTAAAAGAGCTATTGGTTGGTGGGTTGCTATTCTAAGCATGTCTGATGACCGACTCCCGAAATTGTGTTTCTCAAGGCTATTAGAATTAGAATCTAAGTTTACATTATCATTTAACTGGGTGTCTGTTTTACGGACTCATTTAAATGTAATTGGTTATGAACATTTAATCACAATTTCGAATGTAACAGATATATTAAAGTATAAAAATGACTTGATTGCCTCTTATAAAAATCACATGTTTAGTTGTGATGTTGATTTTGCTGTAAAATCTTCCTTCAACAGCTTTTACAGGAAAATAAGTGCATTGGAGCCATCAGCAGAATCTTATTTAGAATTAATTTGTAGTAGAGAAAAATTAAGAGTAGTCGCACAACTTAGATTGTCGAATAAAAAACGATTCTCTTTGAAAATAGGCTCAAACAAAGTTGATATTTGTCCTGAAAATGTATGTCAATTTAGTAATAATGACAACAATGATTTAGATCACTTTCTTTTTAAGTGTTCGAGATTTTCAGATCCTAGAGATAGATACCTTTCAGAATTTGTGATCCATGAGAATATAGCTGATCTGCTAATTACTACTGATACTAATAGTGTAAATAGTATTTTTTCATTTTGTAACAGTTGTATTAATTTAATAAGATGATAAAAATTAATTAATTGTACTTCATTAACATATGCAGTTGTAAGAGGGCCATAACAAGTACGGATATCACAAGAATTCAGTCATTTATGTTTTCTTTTTAAGTCTTGCTTTCTCTTACGTTGTATTATTCAGTCTTTGTCGCAAGAGAAGGAGAAAAGAAAGTATTTTCTTTGAATTTATTGGTTTAATTGAGAATTATATATAATTTTGGTCTCACATTCAATCAGAGATATAAATCAACATGTAGTGGTGTTGAATTTGTAGTACTATTTCTACTTGATTTATTTATTTATTTTTTTTCTTATAGTTAGTTTCTAGATTTTCTTTTCTTTTTCAGGTATTTAAAATGTAATATTTTATAACGTATGTATTGAATTAATTCCAACTCCCTGCGACAAGTATTTGTATTACTTTATACGCAGAATAAATTTATTCTATTCTATATTTCGTTTTTGAACTTCATGATACGAAACCAGAATAAGGAATTATTAGATTTGCACATAATGCTGTTAAATTTGATAATTGCTATTTGATAAGTAACTAGAAGAAACGTGTTTTCTTTTTCTCTTTTTTTACTTTCTCTTACTGGTATAAGAGAAGCTGTTAGAGGGGGGTGCTGCTATAAGAGATTTGTAGGGGGGTGCTACAAATCCAAGATGCACTGCGACCTAAAAGATCTATTTAGCTCCCATATAGTCTCAGTTGTTTGTGTATTTGTAGTATTAATAGTTGTCTATATGTGTAAGTGTGAGTATGTATGTTGATGAGCTGTAGGTATGCTAAACTTTAATAATTGCAAACATTCCTTGCATAAGCAAAATGTATTTGTATTTGTGTGTGAGAGGGAGATATAAATAAACAGACGAAAGATTATTCTTCATATTCTTCATTCATATTCAATATACATACTCTTTATAAAAATAAATGAAAAAATAAAATAAAACATTCTGATAGCCTTAGTCATAATTTGGTTCAAATTTGGTATTGCACAACACCATTTAATGCACAGTAATCCAATAATTTAAAATAGTTTTAATGCAAAATCGTCATAGAATAATAATAGGTAATAAAAATGGTTGCGTGATGTCATTACAGTGAAGAGTTGTGTATAATTTTGTGTGTTTCCATTTAGTTTTTTTTTTTTTTACTTTCTCTGACTCCTGATAAGAGGAAAGTATTGCGATAATGTCACATTTTCGAAATATAGTTTTCACCGAAAATATCTTTTAAGGTCCTTTGAGTACGAAAAAATTGTATTAAGCGAATGGTATTTGATATACCATGTTCTCTCACGCTCTGTCTATCTTTTGTGTGTGTGTGTGTGTGTGTTTTATGCCCTGGGACCTATGTCCCTTAAGAGCAAAAAAAGAAGTTTACATCTTGTAATAAATACAGTAATCACTCTCTGATCTGGGAGAGAACAAAATAAAATAAATTTCCATCAGTTATTTACATTAAATTACAATAAAATTATTTACAATAACTATTATACAAGTTTAAAATTAAAATTACTACCAATAATGAAGATAATAGGAAGTATAATAATAACAATTTGTAAAAACTTAACAATTTCCTCGAAACTTTACAAATAAATAATTGTAAAAATAAAATTTATAACTGAAAAGTGTTTTCTTGTTTGTCATGTCACTAGGTATTATTATTATTATCAAAACGGGTGCCCAAAAAGGCGCGGGACCTAAGCCTATGTGGCTCTTATCCCCCCGATACCCCCCGTAACCCCTTAATTAATCTCCCCCGGTAACTTGCCGGTTAATCTACAATATCTCAAGATATCCCCAAACTCCAACTCGCCCAGGCAATCCTGCGAGAGTGGTGTCCTCCCAAATATACGAAACCTAGTTCCGGCGAAACGGGGACACTGACATAAGTAGTGAAACACCGTTTCCCTAACTCCGTCATCACAATTCTGACAAATGGGACTCCGTGTCCTCCCTATGTTAAACAAGTGACTGGACACCCAAGTGTGTCCAGTCACTATTCCTACCAAGGTCCTCAAACCCGTCCTACTAAGAGACAGGAGATACTCCGAGATTCCCTGCTTGCTTGCCTTTATAAATCTTTTGGCTTGGAGGCACCCCTGCGTGTCCCCCCAGCGTTTCTCCAAAGCTCTCGTCTCCCAAAGTCTAATCTGGTTGTCGCGAAACGTCTTTGTAACGGCCAGGGCTGGTTCAGGACCATAAAATGGTAATGACGATCCCTCCCTGGCCAGCCGATCCGCCCTCTCATTGCCCTCTATTCCCGCATGTCCGGGTATCCAATAGAGATGCACCTTACCCCTCCGAGCCAAAGCGTTAAGCCTTCTCCTACATTCTCCCACTAATTTCGAACTCCACCACGGCTTACTCAAAGCCCTTAATGCGGCTTGACTATCAGAGAAGATCCGCACTTCCTTAAACTCTCCTAGCCACTCCCCCACAAGATGGCAGCATTCAATGATGCCCACCACCTCAGACTGGAAAACAGTGGCCAAACCACCAAACCACCTAAGGCCACCGAACTCCCTCTATCCAACTCCTGAAGCCATGCTCCCGCCCCCGACAGGCCAGTACCCTCCTGCCTGGAGCCATCTGAATAGCAATGTCACTAGGTAAGTCGTTCCATAGTCTACTAGCAGTAACGTTAAAAGAATTATGATAAGTAGTAGCCCTGTAATGTTGTATGTAAAGTCTAGAGTCAACAGTCCTTGTAGTTCGAAAATCTAGTGCAGCTTTTACTGAAACATATCCATCAGACATTTTGGTGTTTGTAATTTGAACAAATCATACATAAAATTGCCAATTTTAGTATATGTACCGCCGAAGCGGTATATATGTATCATCCTATCCATATCTTTTATGCCTAAAAAATAATAATTAACGAATTTGTTTATGAGGGTTGGTCAAATGAGACACTTTTCTCAAGGCGAAGTTACGGCTTATATTTAAGCCATCATGAGCGCTACAATAATAGCAATAAAATTGTTTACAGCATGAAGACAATTAGACATAAACAAGCAGGTAATGTACAATAAATCTCAACAAACCTTTAAAGAGTGAATATAGTTTTTTTTTTCTGATTAAAGGATCCCAATATTAATGATCGTAACATTTTTCATCAAATAGGTAGACTTTTGAGGAACGCATTATTATTAAACTTGTTAAAACACATGCCAGTAATTATTGACATTGAAAAATAAACAACTTCAATTACTCTTCATTTTACTGAAATAGTTTATTTTTCAGTTTGAATAAGGCCTGTCAAGAGTTTTAACAAAGTTAATAGTTGGGTGATTCTCCAAAGATTACGTGTTTGATGAATTCAGTTTCAATTCAATGTCTTTATTGAAAAAACAATATACAAAAAATACAGCAAGCAAGAGTACAAACATAATAAGACTTACTCAATGGTCTTTAGACCGTCTGAGGATTCACTCACAAGGGTGTATACCACCAAACCTAAACTAGAAACTAGCAACTAGAACATAAAATTGCCAATAAAATACCTAAGAGAGAGAGAAAGAGTGAGAGAGTAATTGAGACAAAGAACACAAATATCACAAAAACCAAAGATCGCAGGAAAGGAGCCCAAACTTGGTATTCCGATTAGATACGACCGCATCAGATACGAAGGTTAGGGCCAACAACCGCAAGTGCGACTTTACTGGATGTTTTCTTCATTTTTTCGCAATTTTCTTTAAACTTCCGTATATCTTACATACACACACACACACACACACACACACACATAGATATATATTAGGGATTCTAAATTTACCGACTTTTTCATTTACCGGTAATTCGGTAAATGAAAATTAAAATATCGGTTTACCGTTTTTAGAATAATACATATTTTACACAATCTTAAGGCATAATATTAGAATCTTGTAATAAATATTTGTATATAATTATTTTAAACAGAAATAAAAAATTAATTTAATCATTAAATTTAAAATTAAATTTAAATCATTAATTTAAATTTATTAAAAATTAATAAAAAATATGATAACGAACCATTACCGTTAAGTAACTCAGTAAAATATTTAGGGATGCACTTGGACAAACGACTAACTTGGGCAACACATGTAAAGACTAAAAGACTTAAACTTAATTTAAGTTTCAAACAGTTATACAGATTACTAAAGAGAAGATCCACATTAAACATAAACAACAAACTCCTTATTTACAAGACTCTACTGAAACCACTTTGGACATACGGACTTCAGCTTTGGGGAGCGGTTAAACAGACACATTTGAAAAAAATTCAGACATTCCAATCTCGCACACTGCGGACTATACTTTTATCTCCTTTCTATGTTACAAACGAAACAATATATAAAGACACAAACACTGAAACAGTACAACAAGCAGCACATCGACTGTACGCTAAGTATTATGTCAAACTGAACGGTCATACAAATCTTCTCATCAACAATTTACAAACAACTCTAGTTCCAGAAAGAAGACTAAAACGGAGATGGCCACAAGACTTGTTACATCCACCGTAGGCAAACTTCATACTGACTGACAGACCTCACTGAACGACATTATGAACTAGCATAATTACATTCACACCCGTACATTCATTTCACTTCACATTTCATTTATTCACTACATAAACAAATCACTCCAACAGGGCCATCATTGGATGGGGTACCTGCACACGTTCTACAAGTCAGCATTACAGGCAAAACACATGTTGTGTTGGTACTGTATTACAATTAAATAAAAAAAAAAAAAAAATTATTTACAATAACATTGCATTAATGTCCTGTCATAATGTGGTGTATTCAAAATCTATTAATTTAAAAAAAATACGTGAAATATTTACATATTATTATTTTTTAAATATTAAAAACAGAGATATTTACATACTGTTTATGAAAAACGTTGATTTAAAGATTTTAAACCTTTAAAAAATCTTAAAAAACTGCAAAGCACAAATCATTAATGCTAACTGTAACTACGCGCTCTGTTGAGCGGCTCTCAAACCCAAAGAAAGTTTAAATTAAAATTAAACCAAAAAAATATCTCACATAAAATTAATAATTAGGTTTATTGTTGCTTACACTTACCTGTTGTTTTTTTTATTTTATTTTCAATGTCCCTTTAGCCACTCTTTAAATATCTATAAACACAATATTTTCTATATAAAAAATTTCTAGTATGGATTTTTTCAATTTACCGAATTACCGGTAAATCGGTAAACCGGTATACAATCCCTAATGTATACCTATGTAATATTTTTCTGGAAAAATAGATTTTTTTTGGCGGGTTTCTGGGGGAACAATAGCGTTAAAAGCCTTCCACTAAATTAACAACTTATGTACAATGTTTGGTTCTGCCACATATATAATCTTAATATAAATTAGAAGCTTTTACAGAACAGGTTTTTGAGTTGTTTTTTTGGGAGGGAATTTTCTCGAAAAAGATTGTACTTATTGGAATACCAATTGCACAGATATAAACCCTCTTTTTCTGAAACATTATTCTGAAAAAAAATTGATTGAAGTTAGTTTTGATAAATCTGAATGTCAATATTGAAAGTGTTAGTTCAGTATTAATGGCGCTTTGTACAATGTAATTATTCTCTACCTGCCTTGGATGGTGGCTTGCCACTTATCCCTCCCCCTCCCCCCCAGTATGTGTATTTATATTAGATGAACTAGCAGAATTTTGAATTTCAAGGAAATTTGTCGTATTTTAAAACAGTATTAAGAAGAGTAAGAAAAAGTCCCCTGCGAGTGTTTCACACCAGATTTTTTTTTTTTTTTTATTAAAATATTATTTCTTTGTTCCCATAATTTTTTTAACCATTTTCAAGCAGCAGCTAGATTTACATGTTTATATTATAAGAAGTCGCAACCACCTTTATTTATAATTATGTTTATACTAAGAAGTCGCAAGTCCAAGTAATAAAAGTTATTTATTTTGAAGCCATATAAAGTTGTTTTATCTAATAAAACTACAATAATTTGCTAGTTCATCAATCAGTATTACATCATTTGACTAGCATGAACCCCTCCTTGCTTTTTCTGTATTCTCTTGCTGTACCTGTTAAGTTTTAAATTACGATATTAATATTATTAAAAGTAATATTATTTTGTAATGTAATATTTGACTAATCGAATTTTTATTTAAAAATTGCAGTCAGATCCGAGTACAAGTTTCTTGAGGGCAGCTCGAGCCGGCCAACTTGACAAGGTGCTGCAGCTTGTAGACCAGGGTGTAGATATCAACACATGCAATGCGGTAATTATGTTACATTCTATTTTGTTTTTTTTTTTTGTTAATGCATTTTTACTTTTTCTTACTGCTGCTAGTAAGAGAGGAAGTATTACGATCCGTATACAAATTTTCGATATCGAGTAAACACTGGGTGTACCACGTTTTGAGGGCCCCTGAGTCAGAAAAAGTGCGGCGCTTAAAAGGAGAAATTGTAGAAAATTTATAGTTGAAATTCCGTATGGGTATCATCATGGGATCCGACAGGAACTTACATGTCAAAATTCCTCAAACGGTAGTAAGTACCACTATACTGAATGTTTTTCTTAACTTTTTTACGATTTTCTCAAAAACAGCTCTCCAAAGATTTTCTTTGAACTAGGTATATCAACTTACACATACAAAGAGCCACAACATATTTGAAACATTTCTCTTGCAAAATCTATTTAAGGCAGCTTTTGAGGAAGGGGTGGGGTTATGTTTTCCTTTAAAGTGTTATTTCAGTTTATTTTATAATTCTATCATCTAAATAATATAATTAGAATTAAATATGTTGTTAAAATTCTGAGTTTGAAGAAAATCGATTGAGCAGGAGTGCGTTTTTATTGAAGTTATTTCAATTTTCTACGATTTTATCCAAAAAAAACACTATGGATATCATTAAATAAATAAATTCAGAAGATTGTCTATCATCGTCATGGCTACGAGTATTATGTGAATGAATGCGTAATGGAAGGTAACCGAAAAGAGTCCTCCGATGTGGT
Organism: Triatoma infestans; assembly: GCA_011037195.1. Lineage (NCBI taxonomy): Eukaryota > Metazoa > Arthropoda > Insecta > Hemiptera > Reduviidae > Triatoma > Triatoma infestans. The sequence goes on along the minus strand of JAAEAF010007511.1, from coordinate 3,126 downwards.
TCCGCCAGAGAATAGAAGAAGGGAAGGATGGATGGAATGCAAGCAGGAAAGATGGAAAGAGGATTGAGAGAGAGATATTGGGGTGACTGTGCGACATTGTTTATTGTTTTCTTTTGAACAACTTTTGAGTTGTTGTGGTTCCGCAGAGTGAGTGTGTGAACTGAATTTGCTCTGTGCAAGTCTGTGTTATCACACTGTCTGACAAACGCATCCTGAAGATAGGCCATCGCCCGAAACCATCGCGATGAAGCAGGCTATCACGGAAAATGTCTCTGAAACTTTTGAGTTATTAAGATAGAAGTATAGTTAGCTTCCACAAACTAATAGCGCATCCAAGTGAACCAAAGAAACAGTGTGATGAACCTCCGCGACTTTGCACATTTATGTTAGCGTTATTATTTAATGAAAGTTAAATAGTCTGAAATTTAATCTGTTCGAAATTTCCTTTTTAAAAAAAATACTTAATTGGATAATTTCATGAGCGGTTAACTGATTTAAGTAGACATTTCCTTTTTAATGGTTAATTTTATATATTATTTTTCATTATAGGAAATAAAAAAAAAATAGTTTTAATTTTAATAATATTTCAATTTTGTAAAATTAGTAAAAAAATTTTAAACTAGATTTTTCATAGAAATAATTAGCCAATCACAGTATAGAAGAGAGGTGTGGGGAATGTGGGTGTATGTTAGACAATCAGAAATTTAGAATATCATGTAAACCACGCCAACATTTGACACCTTCACTTCTACACTGTGACTGGTTAATCATTTATAGCTAATATTTTCTATGAAAAATCTAGTTTAGAGTTTTCTTAATAATTTTCCCTTCGCAAGTAGTTTATAAATTATCAAATTGCAATAAAAACTTTTTATGAAAAAAATCAAATTATTTCTAACATTATATTTACTGTTTTATATGTATAATTAATGTGACCTATAAAGAAAAAATTTAGAATTTTCATTCTATTGTTGAAAAAGAAGGCAAAAGAGAATTAGGCGGAAATTTAGATCTGATATAAGTCCGCCATTTTGTATTTGGCCGTTTATACCTAATAAAATTGATGTTAAACACCCATAAAAATTTCTCAAAGGAAATCACAATTGTCGGTTAAAAAACGTTTCTTAGACCTGGAGTTTTTTAGCTATTCATTATATTGTCCTTAATTTTATGTATGCGACGCAGTCCACAAAGTATTGAAAGAGTATCAGAGACATTTTCCATGGTAGCCTGCTTCATTTTGTGGTCATCGACTGGTTTCGGGCGTTCACCCATCTTCAGGATGCGTTTTTCAGACAGTGTGACAACATAGATTTACACTTGATTATTTTAAGTGAAATATAAAATGAAGCACGCTATCGCGGAAAATGTCTCTGATGCTTTCCAGCTCTGCGAAACCAACCACCACAACAACTATTGAAAGAGTACTTTAAAGATGGAAGCCTGCGGAAGAGCTAATTCAATCAAATGTAGTTTTTCGCGACAACATAAAAGAAGGAATCGAACTAATTATTAGAGCAATTAAACAAATAAATTTTAGAAAGTAGAAACGTTATGTATTAGAGTTCGAAAATGTAGAGACATTGTTTATATCCAGTTGTTGACTAGAAAAAGAAATACAATGTGGAAATGTATATTATTATGAAATAAACATTAAATTGGATGGACTTAAAACTACTTTAAGAAAACATAAAATTAATAAATTGGAAAAACTAAACCTAATATAATGACTTTTTTCTAGGGAACTATACCATCTTCCCCCACTCAAAACGTCCTTAAATGAACTTTCTCAGAAAAAAGTTCCGGTCAACCGGTTTTCTTCAGACTCGGAATTTTGGCAAAATATTTAATACTCACTAATATTATTTAGCTGATAGAATTAATTTCTTTCAATGACTCATATATTTTGTTTAAATAATATCGCAACGGTTTTATAGCGTCAAATCTACTAGACCATCTAGTATCACATAAAGGTTTTAAATTTATATTTCGCTAAAAAATGTATTAAGAGATCCTTTAAGTTTCTCACTCTTCTTGTCGCTTTTTTTTTTTATTTTGGCTCCAGATAATCTTGTATTGTTTTTCTATCTGCCATTTCGATTTCACTATGATGAAGTTACCTAAAATGAGAAAATTAAATAATAAGAATGAAAATTGAAAACTTAAACTTAACTTGGCACTCTTTGCTTCTTATCTTATGGTGAAGGGCACGCACTCAGTGCCGCACAAATTTGAAATATCTTAAAATACTTTAAAATTTTGTGGTCGGCAATGAAATAAAATTATGCCTTAATAGAACAATAACTGACGTCTCAAATATAAAATAGGTAAGATAAAATGGTAAAATTACAATACTTAAGAAATATAATTTAAGTTTTCAGTGGAATCAGCTGACTGCTTTATTATAAATAAGACGCGAACGTTTTTAATGCAGATTTAAATTTAAATTTTTTTCAAAAATATGTCGCCTTTTTTGCCTAATTTTAAGATGCAAAGGGATAATTTTGAGTGTTCTTTTGAGTGAAACAGCGATGTGCATGTTAGTACTTCTATGACTTTATTTTAAAACATTTTAGTTTATAGTGCATATAACCTATTTTAAGTGATTTAATTATTACTTCTAATTTGTGTTATAAATTTATGGACTCCAAAAACTATTAAACTACTCATTGATTTAGAGAAATAAAAACGAAAACCGTAAGTAGCAGTATAAAACTAGGCAGTGTAAATAGTAATTAGTAATTGTATATAATAATAATAATAATTGTAAATAATATTTCTGTATTAATAGTGTACATAGGGACTTCAAATACTAACTCTTTATTTACTTATTTTCCTCTAAAATGAGTGAAATTAGGACAGTTCCTCAGACAATGAGTCTATTTCGTCGGTAACTCTAAAAAAGAGGACCTGCACTTCTGGCAACTCGCCTAAACAAAATAAAAAGTCAAAGACCATCATCCTTAGTACCAAAACCTCTGCAAACTGCAAAGGAACAAAAGCTCACGATCTCCCAAGTAACAAACATCTCTCAGTCCAAATGTTTTTCGTCACCCACCAATGGCAATCACAAAGAAACCGGTAGCGACCGTGACAGCCCCGCCGGGAGTCCTATCAAATAACCAT
>JAAEAF010007510.1:41895-58592 GCA_011037195.1 Triatoma infestans | reverse complement strand
TTAGAAACTGGACTCAAAACTCTTATTTCCATTATAATGCTGCTGTTAATAGATCGTTTGTCTTTATGACATTTGTTGAATTACCTAATTGAAGATAGGGTATTTGAATAATACGAACCAAATCTTAGTATTAGAAAATCTATAACAGATGTAGGCAAATGTAACAAAAATTTTGAGACCTCTTACATTCCAAATTAAGTATATACTAAAGTATATTATAAACATTAATTTTAGTTTTAGTTTTAAAGGAAATTTTAGTTTAATTATCTGTGTGTGATTGTTACAAAAGATATTTACTATTGATTGCTATTTCTGGGACTCCGGTCCTTTATTTTTCTTTTCTTAAGTTTTTTATTTGAATCTTCACCTCTTGAATTAAATTCATCAGAGTCAGTTAGATCCTCTGTGGGCTGCACATCAAAAGAAGTTCGAAAATCCGATGAACATTTTATTGCTACTGGAGAGTGCTGATCCGATTCTTTACAAAACAGATTGCCATTTTCAAACCAAACGTACTTGATAACGTTCTCCTTTTGCAACTGTTTTGCTTCTTTAAGCAGAAGTTGATTTTTGTAGGACATCGCTTCGTTAATAAAGATTTTAGAATTGTTCTCAAATTTTTCATTCATTTTACATACATTAAGATCTAAATTATTCCTTTTAATTTTTAATTTATCAAGAAATCTCTTGAAATGAATATTATTTAGCTTGACATAAATGATGGACGTAGGATGTCATTTTTTATCAAGTTTTCTAAATATAGTCGGAAATACAGTTCCACAATACTTAAATTCAATGTGTAGACAAATAGCTTTTAAAACCTCTTTTAAATTTTCTCCTTCCGAATATGGTACACCAAGTACAGTCAAAGTTTTCCTCAACTTCTTTTGATTTTCATTGTCAATATAGTTTTTAATTCTTGAAATTTCTGTTTTTATTACATCGTTCTCTTGTTTTAATATCTTTATATCATTTTGGATAATACTTAGACAAGAAAGAGTTTCATTGCACTTCTCAACAGAAGTTATAATACCAGTTTGTTGAATTTTATAGATTCTATACCAGCCTTCAAATCAGCCAAATACTTCAAAAGCTGATCCAGTTTATCAGAACTCGGTTTTATTTTATTCTTTAATTTCTGTATTAGTGAAACTTAAAATTAAAATTTTCTGGTTTATATAATATACGTCCGCACCGCTGCTATATGAAGTTCAATGTCAAGGTTACATTCAGGCAATAAGTAAGACAGATAACTGGCAGTCTTTTTCACGAATGAACTTGTCACTTCACTGCACAAATAAGTTGCTGGTTTCCACTAATTTTTAATTAAAATTCTGACAAAATGAGATTCTTACTTGATTACTATATAGAAATTATGTTATTTTAGTTCTAATAAAATAGATAAATACCAGATTTTAATAGATTTTTTGTTTTGTTTTTTTCCACTCAAATGCAGAATTATTTTTTTGGTACCTATATGACAAAAGTTACTTCGCATAAAATTCAATTTGAAAAATTAGAAAAACTCTGATATAAATCAGAATAATACCTCTTAAGCACAACACAAAAAAATAGTTACATAGAAACGACCTTTACTCACTGGCTTCTACTGCCCAACTGTTTTGTTTTAAATAAATAGCTTTATAAAAAGAAAATTGATAAGATCATGCAAGTAGGCAATCAAATCAAATGTTACTTACCGTTTTTTTACAACTTCTGGGTGTGGAAGGCCTGGTTTTTTCTACAATATTTTCTGTATTATCCTTGGGTTTACTTTTGGAACTATTTATAAAATCACCTGATTTTCCATCACCCTTTTTTGACATAGACCGCGTACAGCAACCTATTTCTATACCTAATTTGTTTGCATACTAGAAAAAAATAAATAAATAAATAAATTAGCATCAGAAATATATGTGAAATAGTTATATTCGAGTAAAGCACCTCTAAGCTCATCAGATTTTTAGGTTTATCTTTTTGATTATCTAACAAGAACAATTGATCTCATATTCTACATTAACAGCTTATAATACTGCTCTGGTATATTACTCCTGACACTCTAAACATAAAATTTATTCTGAAATGCTTAAGTATCGACATTATTTCCATCCAAAGAACAATAAAATATATTTTGCACGTCTAAAATCACAAAGTAATCACTAGAGTCACTTCAAAACTTTTTACCAATTCGTTGAAATATTAATTTGTGGGCGCCAAAGATTTTATTAACACATAATGTTTTCTTAACTACCATAATAAAGCAGACAATTTTGAAGTCATAACAAAAAAAAAATCAAACGGTATCTGTATATGACAGTTGCAACAACATGCGTAGAATATGTTTTTCAACAACCCCAGAACCCCAAAAATTACTCCCAGAACACTCCCCATTAACCCCTCCCGCTCACTACCTTGCTATGAGAAAACGTTCGATTCGCTTTTTCATGTGAGAAACGTTTGCTTTTCAATATGAGAAACGTTCGCTTTTTTTACAAATCGGTGCCTTCCAAAAAACGTATTCTACGATAAAAACTTTTAAACTAACAATTTGTTTGATGATTATTTAACCTGAAACGGCGTAATACTCTCCTTTTTACTTAATAATTTTGGCGGATGTTTAATCACAAACCATCATAAATATCTGATGATTTCTTAGTTAATAAGATCTTAATGTAATGAAATAATAAGCCGGTAATCGTTTGATATGGTTAAAGTAATATTGAGTAAATTTAATAAATACGAAGTTAACTAAGTATCCGAAATACTTTACAAAATAAAAAAAAAATTTTTTTGGCCCTTACCACAATTTCACAAATTACTAGCGTACATTGATAAAATATTTCGTGATAACCGTAGTTTATGTACCCATAATTTTGAAAACTTTGACCAGAATCAATAATATTAAGAATAAATCATACAATAAATACAACGCAAATTTCTAAAAAACACAAAATACAAACCATTTTATTGATGAATTTTAATTCAGGTTTTAAATATTCTTCGTTGTTTCAGAAATTTGGTTTTATTTATAATGAAGCGGGGCTCAATTCTAACACAACTAAAATGAATATATAAACCAAGAGATTTCTAAAAATTAAGTTCAATTAACTAAACCCAACTAAAAAGCAAAACTAAAATTCGTTAGGCGCGATAACTATGTCTATTGTAACCTTCCCCTAACCTTTCTACAAGACACGTTTGTTTAAGTGCGGGAAAATTTAAGTTTTGAGCGTATTATCACTTCCCATCATTTTCATCAGTTTTAAATAATAAAGTAATAATAATAATCAGAGATATTTTCCGTGATAGCCTGCTTCTTTTTGTGGTCATCGACCGGTTTCGGGCGTTCACTCATCATCATCGTCAGGATCATCAGGATAGTGAACCAACTAAATTCGCTCTGTGCAAGTCTAGGTTATCACACTGTTTGACAAAAAAGATCCTGATGATGGGCGAACGCCCGAAACCGGTCGGTGAACACAAAAGGAAGCAAGCTATCAAAATAACTCTGATGTTTCCAGCTCTGCGGAACCAACCGCAACAATAATTATAATAATAATGGTATTGGCTGGAGACGATTTTCCTTATGGATACATATTGAAAACTAATTCTCATTTAATTAAGTTTTCAAAATTAGTATTATCTTTAATAAAATAATGCATTAAACTTCTTTAATAGACTAGACAATTTTCTTCAGAATTGTTTCAAAATTCTCAGTGAGAAAGAAGCTGCTGGTTGAAAAACTTACAAAATTTTTTAATGTTTGCTGTATTGTTTAAATGCCACTAAATCGCCTAACTTTTACTAGCTTTCTTGATAATCGACATTATGAATGATTGCAAATGCACTGAGAAACATCTTGGACTAAAGCTTCCTACGTTTATACTGTTGTAAAACACACACACACTTTCTCTTACTGCTCTTTATAAAATTGAAATTGGCAAATTTTATAATTAGTATACCAAATTATTGAAATTAACAGGTGTTTTACGGAGAAAATCAAGAAAAATGAAAAACTGATCACTAAAAACGCACTTCCGGTCATCTGATTTTCTTCAAACTCGGAACTTCAACAACATATTTAATGTTTTGGTGTTCGTTACTACGCTGTATTTGATATTGTAAATGGATGTTGAGGTTCAGTCACAAAAAAAAAACTAGTTTGTGGTCGAGATTTCTTGTGGCCGAACCTCCACACCCATTTTACAACTACATATTTAATTCTAATTAATATTATTTCAGTGACAAAATTGTGTAATAAGCTGAAATAGCACTTTAGAGGAAACCTAACCCCACCCCTCTCCAAAAGTGACCTTAAATGAATTTTTCCGGAGAAATGTGTCAAATAAAAGTTGTAGATTGTTGATATTACAAGTTCAAAGAAAATGTTGGAGCCATTTTTGAGAAAATCGCAAAAAATGAAGAAGACAAACAGTAAAGCGGTACTTCCGTTTGAGGAATTTTGACAGACAACTTTCTGTAGGATCCTTTGGTGATACCTAAACGGAATCGAACTTTCTAAGATTTTTCATTTTTGAGCTATGCTTTCACATCTATAGATAATACACAGAGACACTTTTTTGGACTCAGAGGTCTAAAAAACGTGTATTTCCGGTGAAAACTCGATATCGAAAATTTGATACGATTACAATACTTCCTCTTACCTAGGAGTAAGAGAAAGTAAAAATGGAAATTATATGTTTCAAATTAAAAAGATGATACTCGGAATGTTGGTTCGAATCTAGGTACATAGTTTTAAGCTACTATGTTCACTTTTTTAAAAAGCAAAAACCTATAAAATTATTATGTCTGAAATAAAAATAAATCTTTAGTTATTAAACTTATGGCTACATACGTAGGTACTAACAGTTGAATAATTTGTTAAATAATTTTGTCAATTATCATTAATAAAGCCAATAATTTATAGAACTTCTCTTAAAATAGAGTTCATTACTTTACTTATAAACTAATTAGACTGAAAAGAATTGAACAGGTGCAGTACTTCAGTAATTTAATTGAAGTCAGAACAATTATTAACAAAACTTAATTCATTATTTATATTAATATTAATTATTAATAAAATAATAAAAGACTCCTAGACAATAATAATTCAAATAGTTTAATCATATACAAATAGAACTATGAAAATCAATAACAACCAAAATTAAACAGTAATAGAACTTCGCTAGTTGTACATCTGCATTTACCATTTATCCATGCCAGTAGATCACTTTTTCCTCTGGTGAAAGCTAATAACTTTTCACTCGTCAGCAGGAGATGGTAAATCTCCCCTAATAAACTTCAAATCTATAAATTTTTTTGATTAAATCACTAAATTACAATTCCGCTTCTGATAAGAACATATACCGGTTTGTAACCACATTATAACCTTACTTCATTGCTCAAGAAACTAATCGATGAAGGCTTTCAAATTTTAAATTTAATTATTATTTAATCATCGAACGAATTTAGCCAAAATGACTGCAAATGTTATTAATTATAATTAATAAGGGTAATTATTAATAATGAATCAGTTGATTTGATGAATGAGTTGAATTGTGCTAAGTTCGCCACTCATCATTGGGGCTTTCGAGTTGAAATGTTAACAAATATAAGTGTTTAGAAGACTGGTTAAATTTCAATTCTTGCTATGATTAATTTTATGTATGATTTTATCCGTCATAGCATGCTTCATTTTGTTGGTTCTGACCGGTTTCGGATTTTCATCCATCGACAGAGTAAAGGTTTGCAATCAATTCGTGTAGAGAGATGACTTCAACGATATGTTTATATCACAAATGACACTGGTTTGTGATATAAACATATAGTTGAAGTTACTGTCAAACCTTACTCTGGCGATGGATGAAAATCCGAAACCGGTCAGATCCAACAAAATGAAGCATGCTATGACGGAAAAATCATAGATGATATCCAACATTGCGGACCCAACCACATATTCAACGATTAATTATATATATATATATATTACGGATCATATTATGGAGTAACGAAAAAAATAATGCCTATATAGCGTTTAATCTGTATTGTTGGGAAAATTCCGTTATAAAATCAATAAATAACTGCTACCATTACAGTCAAATGTGTAGCATTTTGAGATGCCCTGTATACCTGAAAGAAATAACTGGCTAATTAACTTGTGGAAATATTAGCTGTACGCGTGTACTTGGAAACATAAAAGGATGTTTAGAGCTTAGTGAAGCATGCAAATATGCTAGGGTGCAATACAAAGTAATTACAAAGAGTGGCAAAGATGATTTGTATTTTCTTATCTTGAGGATGCGGTCGAGAAGATCGAGAAGCGTATGCTGAGCTGGAGAAGCTGTGTAGGACGCTATGAAACGTAAAAGGTATAAAGGAGGCTGTATATGTGTGTAAATGTTTGTGTATGGGTGTGTATGGAGGGAAGCTACGGGAAGGGTAAACTACTGAATGAAACGTAAGAAAGCGTACGTTTGGAGGTGCGAATAAGTCTCTCGGAAGCTGGTTGGAAGCAGAGATGAAAAACCTGTGTTATAAGCACAATACACCCGAGGAGGCGGTGAATCTTAACAAAGAAGCAGTTAAGATTCTGATGCAGTAGAACAATACACAATACTTAATATTTTCACTAGAAAAGAACAAGTAGGCAAGTAACGAAAAGGGATATATTAAGAGAGAAAAAGGAGGTGAAACCAACGTCCGGTAACGCGAGAAAAGGTGCGAAATTCCGCAACACGCCAGAGAATCGGCGGGAGAGAATTAAGGGGCTGAAAGTAGGGACAGACAAACCTTGCAAGACGACGCAACATTAGCTATGAAGGAGATGACTTAGGGCAGTGGCACTCAAATGGTGGGGCGTGCCCCCTAGAGGAGGCGCCGTAACTTTACAAGTGTGTCTCACCTAAATGAACAAGACAGGCTTCAAATATATTTTTTTTATTAATTTAAAAATAATTACAACGAAAGCATTAAAATAAAACATTTCTAGGACATAGAGCTAACTACTAATATGTGCCTGTTTTGAATACACATCCTGTCCAGGTTTGGATTCGAGATAGTCACTATAAGCTCCCTTTCTAATTGAAGTTTGTGTCTATATTTAGATTTTAAAACAGCTACAGCAGAAAAACCAATTTCGCAAAAGTAAGTAGAGGGGTAAAGTGACAGTATCCGAAGCGCTTTTGTATACGGGGAGTGAGGAGAGAAAGGTCATATAAAGAAGGAGTGCAAAACAGACCCTAAGTGTTTTCTCTGTGAGGAACATGACCTGGCCCCAGAATTACTGAAGCATGTTGCTGGATCGGGTGGGTGCAGAACTTTTAGACAAGCATGGAAAAGTTGCGTAGGAATCGCAAGCTATGAAGATACTTCAAGGAAATCTCCACAGAAGTAGAATTCTGCGCCTTATTGGAGCAGATCAGGTTGGTAAGGGGTCCGACTTGGTGATCATTAGTGAGCAGTATCGGAACAGAGACGGGCTACGATGTTATGTCGACACAATCGGTACTGTTGCCATTTGGATTCCAGATATGGGTAGATCGATCGTTGTAAATCACGGCACCGGACGTGTGGTGGAGTGCGCTGGAACCACATATGTGAGTTGTTACTTCACTCCGAATGAGAGCATCCACGATTTCCGGCGACGATATTAGGGAGATGGGATGTGCGGTTGTGATCGCTGTAGACTTCAATGCCAGGGCATTGGAAAGGGGCATGCCTACTACTGACGCTAGAGATAGATAAATATTCTTGAGATGGCAGCCGGTTAGGAGTAACTGCAGTCAACACGGGAAATACGTCTACATTTAGAAGACCTGGATATACTGAAATTATTCCGGACTTTACCTTGGGTTTAGAATCAATTGTGTGGTATGTTGCAAAGTGGAGAGTGATTGAGGATTATATGGGTAGTGATCACCTTCGGTCTGCGATAAGGTTGGCACAGGCGTGCAGTTAACACCGTGCGAATAATCGGATGGAACGTAGCAAAGATGAGCGAAGAAATCCTATCGTCAGCCATCAATAGATATAAGGATGCGGTGCTGGGCAAGACGGGCGCTCCTGAAGACATCGTCAACACCACAATGCATCTGATACGCCTAGCCTGTGATGAGTCTATGCCAAGGAAAGCTAAACTCCGAGCGAAAAAGTCACGGAATATTGGTGGACAGACGAAATGTCAAGCTCAGGAAGAAATGTCTGCGCCTCAGACGTATAGCCACCAGAGCTAGGAGAAAGAACAGGAGGCGTGGTAACTAGGGTACAATATTGTGATCGCAAACTGGGATCCCAATCACTGACGGCACACAAAATGGACGCTAAGTAAATGGATCGAATAGTGAATTCACTGTTTCCGACCCACTCGCTGAGGAACTGAGAACAGTGCCTTCCCCCACTGGAAGAAATACCTGTGACTGTAGAGGAAGAGCTGAAACTGGCTTCTGGATCTCTTCAGAAGAAGAAGGCTCCAGGACCAGATGGTATCCTTCGGAAGCATTGAGGTGATAGTACGATTATGCTCGCAGCTGCTGCTAAATATGTACAACCGCTCTCTTGAGGCCGGAGTCTTTCCAAAAATATGGAAAACCCAGCGGCCAGTTATGATTAGTACAGAGAAAGGGGACTGAATAAAAAAATAGAAAAGAAAAAGGGACCCAAGCTCTGCATCATCGTACAGACCTTTAAGCATGTTGGATATGGCGGGGAAACTTTTGGAACGACTTATCAAGTCACGGCTGACTGCTGCCAATGAAGAGAACTAATATGTTTTTTTTCTCCCAATGCTACATAGTTAACAAAAAGTAAATAAGTGCACCACTGGTTTAGATGCTAACTAGAGCATTGCCTCCCGTTGGTCAGGACTGAACTGAACTGATGGGAAACGGTACTATATATAAAAGAATTCTTATCGGGATCGTTTGTATAGGCATCTTGGTGCTGAGCCGGAGTGAGATATAACTCCTCCGTCCTTAAGTTTTCGAGTCACCCGAAAATGCTGAAGCTTTTGGAGGTGCTGTTCGTAAGCGGCCATTGCAGTTGGAGAAGTTGTCATGATAGTCGGCAGTTGTGGATAAGTCAAAGAGGCTCCTGTTTCTTCCTCTTCTGTTGGTCCTTGATTGGTTACCGCATTACTTTACAATTGTTTAATTACTCATTATCATCAAGCTGTAGATAATAAACTGTAGATAACAAAGGGAAGATTCAGCTCCCTCGGAACATGCTAATAGATTTTTAACCATAGGCCTAACCTGTACGCATTGTATATAGTGTGTGCTTCAAGAAGCAATGAAGAATAAGTTAAGGGTAACTCTTTTTTTTTTTAGTTGTGGTGGTTGGTTCCGCAGAGCTGGAAAGCATCAGAGACATTTTCCGTGGTAGCCTGCTTCATTTTGTGGTCATCGACCGTTTCGGGCGTTCGCCCATCTTCAGGATGCGTTTTTCAGACAGTGTGACAACACAGACTTGCACAGAACAAATTCAGCTTACACACTGACTGGTGTTTTTAACTGTATTTAAAACTAAACTCTTAAACTACTTCAAGGGGTATGGTGATGGTAACTTGGGTGGGAAAAACACGTTTGGGTTGTTAAAGGGCAAATTTTCCTTAAAATGGAAACAACACGTGGGGTTCTAATTTTTAAACTCTGTTGTTGGAGGGAGATTCACTTTACAATTAACTAATCAAAATAAAATAAGATAAGATATAAAATAAGATATATAAAAATAAATTTAAAATTAAATTAAATAACGATTTAAACTAACATAAAAGATATAAAATAAGATATATAAAAATAAATTAAATAACGATTTAAACTAACATAAAAGATATAAAATAAGATATATAAAAATAAATTTAAAATTAAATTAAATAACGATTTAAACTAACATAATTTAAAATTAAGCGATTTTTATAATTAAGTTTTTTACAATTATGCATTCCAGTCAATATTTCACTTTTCACTCAACATTCACATACGCCATCCACGCAAGCATGTATACCTAAATATGGTTTTTTATAATTAAGTTTTTTATATAATTATGCATTCCACTTTTATTCCACCCTTTCTCACAACATTCACATACACCATTCATTCACGCATTTATACCTAAATATGGTTTTTATAATTAAGTTTTTTATTATGCATTCCACTCAACATATCACCTTTTTACACAGCATTCACATACATCATTTATCATCCAAATATGCACACATATTTTTTTTTTTTTTTAAATATATATATAACTAGCAGATTTAAAACTAACCTAAAGCTAAGAACTATTTGGTGCATGTATAATGTTTGCACTGGTAATTGCGTTTCTATTGCTATTGTGGGAAGAGTGTTTTGAATAATGGTTCACTGGCAAATATTGTCTGTTCGTTTAGAGTTGTTCTACTATGTCAAGTCGTCGTCCTTTATGGCCAGGATGTATTAGTTTCATCGTGGTAGTGATGTCATCGGGCTTGTGTTTGTTTGTGTTTAGGTGATTGGTATAATTTGAGTCAACATTGTTGTACTTGTATGATCTGATATGTTCGGTAAATCGTTCCCTGATATTTCTGCCAGTCTGCCCCACGTAAATGTTGTTACAGTCCGGGCATTTCAATTCGTAAACCTCACTGCTGTCATACACGTCAGTGAACTCAGTACGAGTGCGGATATTGTTGCCTAATTTGTTGTTTGTTCTCAAAGATGTGTTGATGCCCAATTTTTTGAAAAAATTCGTGAGTTTGTACGTGTGGCTTCCGATATATGTGAATGTGGCGAATTTGTTTGTTGTTTCTTTGTCAGTCCTATTTCTCTGTGTGGTTCGTTTTTGAGGAGTTTATTAACGATATTCGCATTGTACCCATTGTTCTCAGCTTGTTGTGATTGTCTGCAATTCCTGTGTTTGGTTCGCGGGTGTAAGGGGTGTGTATTTAAGTCTGTTCGTCAGATGTCTAAGTGCGGCTAGTTTGTGATGGGTAGGGTGGTTGGAATTTTATTTATTTATTTAATTATCCATCTTAAGATACAAAATGTTGTTGGACAGAGTTCACACTACATAATTAACAAGCAAACTTACATGATTATGAACAAACTTAATAATTAATAACTAATAAACAAAAAAGAGAAAAATAATAATAATAATTTCCTTCAAATTAAAACATAAATTTAGCCTTTATACATTAACAGACTGAATAAATTTTCTCTTTACATACACAAACACAAGTACATTTTTTAATTTGTAAACACTAAATTTAAAGGGTGGTTGGAATTGTGCGTAATACAATTGTGTGTAATACAATTAAAAACACCAGTCAGTGTGTAAACTGAATTTGCTCTGTGCAAGTCTGTGTTGTCACACTGTCTGAAAAAACGCATCCTGAAGATGGGCGAATGCCCGAAACCGGTCGATGACCACAAAATGAAGCAGACTACCAAGGAAAATGTCTCTGATGATCTTTTTTTTTTCTTTTGGCGGATCAACTTCTTGATTACTAGCGCCAAGGTTAACTATTATTCTCAAAACTGCATATTCTTAAAATGAAGTTAGTGTCAACAACTCCACAAAATTGAAAAAAAAAACAACTCTTAAGAGCCTTAAACATTTATTTCATAACATAACAACACAAAGAATATATATATCTATTAATCTGCGTCATTTTGAGTGTGTTTCGGTATAGCTAAAGGCTAAAGTTTTCCAACAGTTTTTTTATTTTTGTGAAAATTAAAAAAAAAAAAACATGCAGCTAATTGGATTTTTCAAATTATACACAATAAAATATTTGTTTGTTTTTTTCATTACTTATTTTTAATATTTGGTGCAATTAATTTTGTTAATGACATTTTACAGGATTCCTGTTTCATGGTTTGTGAAGGTATGACCAATTCAGGTTTATATTCCAAAATTTTATTATAACTTGTATTACAATTGATTGAAATTGGTTGCTGCAAAAAACATCAGTAATAATAATATATAGTAATAATAATAATAATAATAATAATAATAACAACAATCTCAATCTGTCCTGGAATCTAAATAGACGGAGACTGTTCAACGACAGTGCTCACTGGCAAACCAATCCATCACAATCGACCTGATATTCTGTTTTATGATAAGGAGAGGAGGGCAATATATGTTGGTGCAGTTCCAAATACCAACAACCTCCTACAAGTAATAAGAAAAAACCCAAAGTATGCAGAGCTTGGGTTCGAAATAAAGAGATTGTCCGAGTAGTACCCATAGTCTTCTCGGTAACTGGGATAGGGCCTGACGAATTGCACAATAGTTAGCCACCCTGGCATTGGAGCGAAATATTTATACGGTCCTCTAAAAAGTAGTTATATTAAACAGGCTTGATGTAGGCTTTATTGCGCTGCCCTGGAAACGGTGCACCATATCTGGTCGGCCTGCCCCCTGAACTGAGAGGGATTACGCACAGCGCCAGAATAGTGTGGCAAAGATAGTTCACAGAAAGCTGGTCCAGTTATTGGAATTGGCCAGAGAAGTGAAGCTTTATTACAAGTATAAACCAGATGCGTCATACAGGACGATCGACATCAAATTTATTTGTACAGAGTCATTCTCACGAACCACACTGTTGCCAACACTAGGCCGCGTCTTCGTAATTGACATTGGCATCCCAGAGGCCGCCAACCAGAACCGAGAATGAGAAGCTGCCGAAATATAGGCCATTGGCTGCTGAAATAAGCTACATATGGAGAGGTGTGATGGCCGTAGAAATAGTCCCGTTGGTTCTGTCCAGCGCAGAGTTAGTACCAAAGGCGCTGACTGCAGGAGTGCGCAAACCCGGAATCTGAGAAGCAGCAAGCTGTTATCCAGCTTATATAATTGTCCAGGAGACCCGCCCTGATAGATGATCATAGCCAAAAATGTAGTTTTCTGAGAACTGGAGACTATGTTCACCGGCGTGACATTTTATATTTTGAGTAACTACCAAATTTGGACTGGTGCCTACCTTCCTTCAGGACGCGAGTTATTAAAAGAAAAAGATGCGATCATGCGAAGATAAAGCTAGTTAAAGTCTCAGCTTACAAAAATGGTTTGAGTCATGCAAGTAGGAAATAGGTTTTTAAGAACGCTGACTGGTTCAGCAACAACCTTGGCATATTAAAGTGTATGTTGAAGACAAAGGAAAGATATCTTTCTAACAATAGAACATATTCTACCATTATTTACAACAAGGATGTACGAACTACCTCAGCTCATTTTTAAAAGGAAGATTAACGACAAAAATGAGAGTCAGTATTCAAGAATTCCTGGAATGGATATACTACATTTAATAAGACAATCAAGTAACAGTGCATTTATTATTCATCTTATTGTAAGCAATGCACTAATTCATTATCATTATACTAAATGCGATCAAAGTTTCTTCAACTAATTATACCAAAAATAAAACATTCATATCTCCTTACTTGTGATTCCGTAAGATCGGTCACCGTTTCAAACATTGGCGTCATTCTATAAGTTAGTTTGCCATTGTTGACCACACTCACTGGTACCGAGATCACTGTACCACAGATGCTGATCTGTTGATGGGGAAATGACAGCCCAGAACTTGATATAGTTAGATCGGTAGATAATGAATTGTTTTTAGATCCATTACTGTAAATAGAAGGAGACGGTCGCCCTTCTATACAATATTCATTACTTTTTGCTTTTACTGCATTTATAATATCGCTAAAATAATAGATTAAATTAAATGTAAATAATATTGGAAATAGATTTATTTTGTATAGTGTTCTCTTTTGTAATGGTATTTACCTTCTTTCGTTTAAAATTAAAAGGATTTTGATATTAACTTTACCCTGGGCACATAATGTTTATGTAATAAGCAAATGACTCTCATTTGTCATAATATACGATTTTAGGGATAACTTAAGATATGAATGGACGGAAACTTGTTAGCCAGACTGCAACTCAACTGAAACTCATCAATATCATGATCCCATATATTATGGCACCTCTTTTACAAATTCACACTATAAAAAGGCATTCTGCAAAAATATTGCAGAGCATAAATCCACTACACAACCTAAAAAATGGCTCGGCTCTTTAGAGTGACCATTTCTGTACACTACTTTGTCATCTGTAGCACATGCAGGCGAAAGTTGAAAGAGATGGTGTATGTATTGACGGGATAGAGTTTGGATGAGCGGATACGCCAAATCCAAACAGTTGAACACATGAACTGTTTCCGCAGATCTGAATGCGTATTACCCTATCAACTGTTCCGCAAGAGGAAATGGACTGGCCACTTCTTCAAGATGTAACCGCATACCTATCTGCGGCTACCCAAGCCTAACACACATGTACACAATTAATACACTGGCACATCCAACACTACCAAAATATTCATACAGACTCCACAGATAGTCGTTTTGTGCAACTACTTGATGATGGATACTTACATTCTATTTACAAACGGAAACAACAAAAAAAGCTTTTAGAAACTTCTAGAAGAGGAAGTATTGTAATCGTGAGTACATGTTTTCAGGTCCCCTGAATCCGAAAAAGCGGTTTTTAGAAAATGGTCTGTGTGAGACAGCATAGCTCAAAAACGAAATTCGCAGAAAGTTCAAACTTGACATTCTGTTTAGGTATCACCATGGGAGTAAGTTATTTGCCAAAACACCGACAGACCATTAAATTTTATACACAAACTAGAATTACAGAGAACTATCACTTTTGTTGGAAACTATTAGAGAAAGTTCATTTAAAGAAGTTTTGTGAGAGGGGAAGGTTTTGCTTTCCTCAAAAAAGTCATTTTATTAAGTTTAGATTCAGAGACATTTTCCGTGGTAGTCTGCTTCATTTTGTGGTCATCTACCGGTTTCGGGCGTTCGCCCATCTTCAAGATGTGTTTTGTCAGACAGTGTGATAACACAGACTTGCACAGAGCAAATTCAGTTTATATACTCTGTGTTATCACACTGTCTGACAAACGCATCCTGAAGATGGGCGAACGCCCGAGATCGGTCGATGACCACAAAATGAAGCAGGCTATCAAGGAAAATGTCTCTAATGCTTTCCAGCTCTGCGGAAGCAACCACCACAACAAATTTAGATTCCCCCATTGCTTAGAATTGAAGGCAAATTAACATTTAGTAAAATAATAAGTTTGAAGAAATTTTGTCATTTATGGTTCTGTAAACTGCACTAAAGAGAAAGTCGTGTGTTTCAAACCAGATTTTTTTATATCGCAGAAGATCTGTCTTTATAGGCCATTCCCTCCAACATACATTATAACATCTAATTCATAGACAATACTAGCGCAATATTACACAAATTCATCATTCATTCAAATAAATTGTTAAACCTGCACTTCACAGACGTCTACACACTAAGATTTTTGTCATAATCAAGGAATCTCACTACATATTATTTGAAATCATATTCAAAAATATTGAGATACCTAATATACACGTAATACCTGATATTCACAGCTGTGATTTAGATAGCGCATATTTGGGTTCAGGCAACGCCTAAAAAAGCCATAGTAAATTTTTCAGACCTCATGGGGTAATTGGTTTTATTAGACACTCGTTCTACATTGCCATATTTAAACATATAGGCAAATACTAGTTCACCCATTATTACACTTTATAGACGACTGTCTCTTTAGAAACCAGATCGTTCGTCAGTTGCAGACACATAGATTTATTGGTCACAGTGCATTTGGCTTTAACCATTTAACCTACTTCTGCGACATCCAATCATGTCATTTCTAGTTGTTTGATTGGGATATCCGCAGGAACAACAATCCCCTGAAAAAGTAAGTGGTCCACTTCCTCCAGACTAAGTAACAACAATAACTTACAAATCCTCATCCCTATAGACAATTGCTGGTGTACTTTTCGCCATTTTGATCTCTTTCTCCAATCTATGCAATTCCAATTGCATTGCCGCATTATTGTAAGCGAGACGTGCATTTTTTTCAATTAAATGATCTATACTACTCTGAAAAATTCAAAGAATATTAAATAAACATGATCTTATGAAAATATTGCTATATCAATTTTACAGTGATTTGATGAAATTTTGAAAATTCATACCTTATCTAGGCTATTTGCTTGGGCTAATGCAAAAGCTATTCTACATTCTTCGAAATTTTGCAGTGTCTCTGATATAAACTGAAAAAATAAAAATAAATAAATGAAACAGAAATAAAATAGAACATACGCAAAAAAAATAAATAACTAAATTTATAAATTTATTTCTCTAACCCATTCTATTCTATTCTAGAACCCGGGGCCTCCAAAGAGGTTCAGCAATTAGACCACGGCTGGGCCCATTGTGCACCCCGTATCACGTCAACCCTGTATCATTAATGAAGGCCAGTGGTAACCCATAAAAGAGGAATTCTTTTCAGGAATAAATTTCAATTCAGTTTTTTTGAATATACCACATAATTTTTTTTTTTCTTTAAATGTCATTCAGGATCAGTCAGACAAAATCCTCCAAAAAAAATCTGTAGTAAACCACTCACACCACTTTCTCTTACTATAATTTCCATAGTTATAATTGACTAATTCTCTGTCACTATACATTTCTTACTAGATGTTAAGTTGCTTCGATTTAAATGAATGGTAACTTTTAACTTTATAAAGCGACTTTTTTGCCCCTTCCTTAAATGGATTATCTCGGAAAAAATTGCAGACAAAAGTGATAAGATATACAGAGAGAGAGAG